>JARVZY010000300.1:0-75648 GCA_030686995.1 Artemisia argyi | reverse complement strand
GATTGGGACAAGGATCTCAACACTAGACTTTATTAATTCATCCGATTCCTTATTAGGAACAGTGCTAAGATGCTCATCCCTCGTGTTTAGAGAGTGAGTGTGAACTTCGGGTGTGCTAACAACAGACTGAGGGAGATGAGAGGAGCTAGCATTCATGGATTGTACAAGTACCATTTGATCTTCTGCTAGTAATTTCTCCGTCACATTATTTTCTCCATGCTTTTCCATGGAAGGAATCACAATTGATGAATCTGACGAACCCTTATAAAATTGAAGGATATCAAGGGTATCTTCATTGTCACTATCATCATCACAATCGAGAAGAGCAGCTTTACGAAATTTGGCACGTGTTATAGCTTCTTGTTCCTCGACAAGTAATTCCTCCATACTATTTTTGTTTCTAGCCTCTCGTTCTTCAGCAAGTAATTCTGCCATAGATTTCTCACGAGAGTCTTGAAACGATGTAGTAACCAACTCCTCCTTAAGTTCTTTCAATATCTCAAGAGCCTTTAGTAAAAGGTCTTGCTCAATATCATGAGGAGTTGTGTGAATCATTTGGTACTGTGGAGGTTGGTCATGATACGGATAGTCATAATTGTTACAAGGAAATGGATTCCTTGTTTGACAATCCGAGCTAGAGTGTGGACCTCCACAGTACTCACAACAATATGATTGTTGTGACTGGTTTGGTGAATAACATGGATATTGGTCATTTCCAAAATTCTGAGAGTTATCAGGAAACTGTTCATAGACATACGTGTTTCCGGATTGACACTCAAATCCTTGGTGAGGACCTCCACAATACTCACACGAATATGTCAGTATCTTATGGTGTGGTGGCTGGTGGAATAAATCAGTCGTGACATGATGAGAATAGGGATCCTGGTTATAGATAGACCCGTATCCTGACTCTACCATGCCACAGCTGGGGCAATTACCACCGTTATGAGGGCCACCACACCAATGGCAACCCAAATGGTGTGGATACGACATAGGAAAGAATCAAAGGTACATGGAGGGGTAGGGATGAAGAATCAAATATGTGAGAGGGTAAAGGTGAATATTTTTGGATTTTTGGATAAACATTTTGTACAAATGAGAAATAAAATCTTTTTGGGTTTTTTGTGTTCGTTGAAAACTGATTTTAAAATGTTTTCAGGAACAATATTGTTTTTGATATGATAATAAGAAAATATGAACAAAGGTGGATAAATATACAATGACGTGAATATCCAAAGATCACTAATCTTCAAATACGTTTGAAAACGCACACAACCTCCCCGGCAGCGGCTCCAAAATTTGATTGGCTCCAAACGGTCAACCTAATTGACCAGGTGATGGTCAATCAGGTCAAACAGCCTAAGAGTCAATGCTCCGCGGAATATAGTGTTTCCCGGGGTCGTTATGTCCCGACGAGGTGTGGATTGTATTCAAACGGGTTTGTGATCGGGTGAATTTGGACATAAAAGGGTTTGAGATTGATTACGCTACTGATTTGTACAAGTCGTTGTGTCCCGACGAGGTGTGGACTGTATTTAAACGGGTTTGTGATCGGGTGAATTTGGACAGAAAAGGGTTTGAGATTGATTACGCTACTGATTTGTACAAGGAAATAACTTAAGTAAGCTATATAAATAAGACTGGAAATTTGGAAATACCAGAAACGTTTAAAACCTAAAAACGTGTACGTTCAGTTTAAATAACGTAAACGTACAAAATAAAAAGTGAAAACTGAAATTTGAAAACCCCCAGGGGGTGAAAATGACTTTTTTACAAACCTAAGGATGAAAGAAAATTTTTAGGAAAAGAAAATAAATTTTTACACTAATTAATTATTTAATATTAATTAAATACTATTTAATACTAATTATTAATATTTAAATAACTTAAATACAATATAATATTATTGTAATACTAGAAAAATGAAAATTAAATTTCTAAAATTATAAAATAACTAAAAACAAATTTTAAAATTAAAAATATCTCTTTTTGTCTTTTTGTGATTTTTCTATTAATTAATTACTAATTATATTAATTAAACTATTTAAATATTTGAAATTACTAATAATAATAAAAGTGACTAGAAAATTATAGAAAAATTTATAAATCTAATTAACCATCACAGGAATCCTAAAAAATTATAAAAAGTTTGTTTTATATATTTTTACACTATTTTTACTAATTATTATTCTAATTACTATTTAATTACTAATTAAACTATTTAAATTATAAAAACTAGAAGATGAACAGTAGAAATTATAAGAAAATTAGTAAAATTATATTATATTATGTAAAAGCTAATAAAAATATAAAAACTAGGTGCTACTTTATATAAACTAATTATGCTATTTAATACTTAATTATTAATTAATTATTAATAAAACTAATATTAAATCTAATTAATACTAACTGATAAAATTAAAATCAAGAAAAATTACTGAAAGTACTTTAATATAAAAGGAAATTAAGAAAAATATAAAATTGCAAATTACTTAATAAAAATCTAAAAAAGATAAATAAAATTAAGTAGAAACTATCACTTATAATTAAAATGATTTTTCTGGATTTTTATTTTTGAAAACTATTTAGATACTTAAAAAATGAAACTTTAATGAAGGGACATGACTGGAAGCTTAAAAATAAGCACTTGATAAGCTAATGAGATTGACAGATTTGGTTTTGTAGCTTATTAGCACTTATGGAACTTGATTAGGCTTATAAACAACCACAACAAAGATAAATAAGCTAAGACAGATAAAAGGGGACTTGAAATAAGCTAATTGAAATAGAAAAGCACAAGTGATAAGCTTGAATTAAGCAATAAGCAATCCCACATTCACCACAGTCCAACACAGGCTGACTGAGGCAACTTGGGAGGCCTGTGGGACCCACATAGGAAGTTGGAAGCCAAAAGTGAGAGATGAACCAATAAGCTGAGCTTATTGGCTCTCTAAAAAGCCAAGGTGTGACCTCTAGGGCCTACTATGGAAGCCAGGGGAGGGCATGGAACATGGGTGATCCACACTGAGTACTCAGTGTAAAGATTGGATTGTGGAAACTAGAATGGGCTTGCAGCCCCTCCTAATAAGCCAAAAAGCAAATAATAAGCTACAATCTATGAAGTTGGGCTATATGGCTTTCTAATAAGCCAGAAACCTCAGTGTGGGGCCCACAGGGGAACAACTTAAAGCCTGTTGAAAAATGGAAGTTTGTGCAAGATCTGTGTGCAGGGCAACTCCTTGCCCTGCAGGTGTCTTTGAGCAAGTGTTGAGCCCTCAAGAAAAAATGGTAAAAATGAAGATACAATGGGTTTACAAAGATGAGGTGGGGGACTTTACACCCAAGAAGTTTCAGAACCTAAAACCTAACACAAAATTCCACATAATTCTTGGAAATATTGGAAAACTGCCAAACATGAACCTTTGACTATTTTGAATGAACTTGAAATTTGACTATTTTGAGTTTCAATCCTACTCTACTGATTAAATAAGATAAAATAAGATGGAATGAAGCTAAAGTAGCCTAAAGCTACGATTTATGAACTAAAATGGAGGTTTATGGATCACAAAATCCACAACAGTGGACAGTTGAGGGGGTTTTTCTTTGATTTTGACCTTTTACTGAAAAGAACTTGAATTTTAAACTTGGAATGACCTAATGTGTCTTATAGTAAGATGTTGCAACCACAAGCAACAACTGAACCACCTAGGTGATCGGTGAACAAGCATAAGCCAAACACCCCTATTATGGACTGTTAACACTACAACTAGGAGTTTAAAACTACAAGAGCTTATTTTTAAGCCAAAAAACTGATTAAATATGCTAAATGGAAGCTAAATGATCACTACATTATCACAAATAACAACAATAATAATAATATGAAAAAATTAATTATGTCACTTACATATGGTTCAACTCTGAGAACAAAGTAACCAAGGAACAAAACTATGACCTAATGCCTCCCTTGAGTCTCTAGTACCATGACCATCAGTAATCAGCTATGCTCCATGCTTCAATCTTCTTATACATTGATTTTTTATTTATACACATATTTATTTGATATTTTGAGTATTTTTTATATATTAAATAAAAACTGATTATACAGCTTAGAAAGCTTGTAAATAACTTATATGAACCTATTGGATCACTAATCAATAACTTTCAACAACATAAGAGTTAAGATGAACTTTTCATTAAAAATGTAAAAGCAGAATTTAATAACCAACTTGAAATTACTAGTTTAGAAACTGGAAAATAACAACAATGAACTGAAATTACACTTCTAAAACTAATTTTACAACTAAAATTGATAAATAAAATAAGTCGACATGCTACACTACTTTTTTAAAACTGCAAATGCTAACTCCCCTGCTTCCATCTTCTTTTCTTTACTTATATAGGTCCTGGGGGTATTCCTTGACTATCCCACTTCTTTTTGAGTCGTTGGATGGCCTCAGTTGATCCCCACCCTTCAAATGGGTTTTGGCGGGAAAAAATGATGCAAGTAGTTTGAGTGGGTTTGGTGAGTGTAGGTGGGAGTCTTAATGAGGAGTAGGGTTGGTATAATTATTAATGGAGGAAGGTAAGAAAAATGTGGAGAGGAGGGGGATAGGGGAGACAGTAAAGAAAGTTTCCAAGGATTAGGGATGGATGAACAATGTTTAGAGGGTGAGGGGTCAACCGGGTTTGACCCGTTTTTAATATCAAAAAGGTATGGGGAGTTTGGGCTAGGGTGTTGGGCTTGGTATTGTGTTGGATCAGGAGTTGGTTTTGGGGTTTGGTTTGTAGTAATATCAAGGGTCCATTTGGTTTGATAACTTATAAATCATAAGGACCAATGTTGTAACATTTTGAAAGTCTAGGGACTGGTTTTGCAATTTCCCAAGGTACTCAAAAGGTAATTCCTGCCACATATGAATAGTCCAAGGGTCATGAAAGTTAATTTTCCATTTTTTGTATCCGGGGACCTTTTCTGCCAAACTTTCAAACTTCAGGGGCCAAATTGTAAATTTCTTCAAAATTTTTACCCAAGGACCATATTTGCCAACTTATAATTTCCCAAGGACCCAAAAATGATTTTTCTTCAAAAATATCCCACCAGGGACCAAATCTGACAAAATTGAAACTCCAGGGACTAAACATGTAAATTCTCAAAACTTTTAGAATTTTCACCAAAGGACTAAATATGACAACTTATGATTTCAAAAGGACCTTTGGTGACTTTTCTTTTAAAATAAGTGCTCAGGGACTATTTTTGCCAATTTTTGAAAGTTGGGGGACTGAAACTGCTAATTATGCAAACTTTGTACGTTTTTTATCCGTTTTTACTCATTTTACATCTAAAACATATAAAACACAGTTTTGGAATATTTTTAGTATTTTGATGCATTATTTGAGTGTTTTTGTATGTTTTTGCAGTTCAGATTGATCAAAAATGATGAGTGTTTGAGCACTCATCACGGCGCATGTCCTTTAGCGTCTTGGATTATATCTGGTAAAGTCTTGATAATGATACGCCGTATGTCAGAAATATGTTGCGGCGTATCTGTAGTAGAACAAGCTTGATCTTCTTCGTTTACCAAAGTTTCATATGTGGCGCATGTTGGAATTGCATGTGGCGCATTCTTCAAAGTCAGGCAATGGTCTTCGAATTCATCTAAGTATAATATTGCGGCGTATCTGTTGAGAGATATGGCGCATCTTCTGGGTTTTAGTAGACTTTTGACGTCTTGCTGGTTTTGCTTCATATTTCGTCCAAAATCATTAAGTTTCACCAATTGCTTGTTTTTACCTGAGAAATACTAAAGTAAATGATTAAGTATCGATTCTCATAAATAATATAATAAAACAAGTCAAATAAATATTATAAATGATGACAATGAAATGTACTTATTTGAGTTCATCACAATCATCAATTCATCATCACCTCATTTGAATGTGATCACCCCATCATTCCGGAAATCCTACAAAATCACCGGACTTATCCCATACTATCATCATCCGACTAAACTGCTCCAATGATATACCTACAACAATTCTGGCATCATGTTATGTTCTTGCAAGACACAAAACCCGACACAATTAAAAGTACCATTGAAACACAACAAATCACATTAACGTCAGAAGATCTTCGTAGTGCACTGAATCTTCCTGCTGCTGAACATGGAAACCTTAAAGCTTATGAACAAGCACCAAGATATTGTCTGCATTCAAGAGGAAATATCTTCCCGCAAGATGGGCTACGCTCTTCTCTATTCTGAACCGTTGCATAACCGGTAAAGAAACGGGAATGGATAGAGGCACTACAACACTATATCAAATCATGTATGGTATAGTGAAGCAATGTCATTTTGACTATGCGAAGATGATATGGACAAATGTTGTAGATCATGTCCAGAGATCAGAGAAGAAGAAGAATGTATGCATTATTTTTGCCCGATACTTTAAATTGATGATTGCCCAATTCATGAGGCACCATCCAAATATCTCACGAAGGCAAAAAGACAGCAAAAGTGCCATATATGCACAACACAAGTGGTGATTCTATTGCTACCACAAATGCACCGATGTCGATACCACAAAGCTTGTTTGAGCTTGCTAACAAGGAATCCAATGCATACAAGGTGTATATGGAGTTAGTGAATGCTCCTATGGGAAGCTCAAATCTGAGCGGTCCTACCCCAGGAGCACATAGGGTGAAACTAGAGTCTAGAGCCAAAGTAGGAACCTCTAAGACTATAAAGAAAACAACTGCTATGAAACGAACAAAACCAGGAAAACGATGATGGTGAGGAGAGTGATGACAGGGATACACTCATCGAGCCACAAAATAATGAGCCTAAGAAAACAAAAGGAGGCGAAGATGATATGGGGAAGGATAAGGAGAAAAGTGAACCTTCTAAGGAGAATAAGGATAGTGAGGAGTTTAGGTTTAGTGATGACCGTCATGATGACGATGATGGAGATGATAAAGGAGACGGAGGTAACACCCATAGACATGAGCCTAGGTCAAAGATGAAGATTGACACCAGTAAGTCTAGGTCCATTGAGTAACACCAGCTCACTCACCCCGTCACAACCCAAGGAATCCCAACAACAACAACAACAACAACAACAACAACAACAACAACAACAACAACAACAACAACAACAACAACAACAACAACAACAACAACATAACAACAACCCCAATTCCAACTCACATTCCACAACCACCAACATCAACAACATCTCATCTAAAACACATCCTGACAAAATCAACATCAACATTATTCCAAAGGATACGAGCTAAACTAGTACCATTAGTCACAACAACACACTTAAATGAAATCATGGGGAAGTTTAGAGCTGACATGAAAGCAAGATTCGCAGCTCAAAGACAAAGTGAATCTCAAGCTGGACCATCATCATCAACAAAACTCTATCACTGGATCGTCTCTCCGAAATAATGTTACATAGGTTTTTAAATGATGGTTCACTACAAGAAGCTCACCCCAACATATACAATGGTCTACTAAAACCCAAAGTTGAACCACCGACAACAACTAAACCCGAAAACCAAATTCAAAATCTCGAGAAGCTAATGAAGAAACAAAATTCAGAGGAAATCATACTGATTAAAACGTTGTTATCAATGGTCGGTGAGTTAGAAGGTCAATGTCGTCCTCAGACTCGTAAGCGCAGTCAGGATGATCCTAAGGGGGAGAAAAGCACAAAGAGACCAAGAACCACAACCACTAAAACCTCCACAACACAGAAATAGGCATCACCTCAACAACAACAACAACAACAACAAAAATCCGGTTCACAACAACAAATTGATGATCATGAAGATGTGAACTTGAACAATGAGGCAACATATACAATGGTCTACCAGAACCCGAAGCTGAACCACCAACAACAACTAAACCCGAAAACCAAATTCAAAACCTCGAGAAGCTAATGAAGAAACAAAATTCAGAGGCAATCATACTGATTAAAAGGTTGTCATCAAGGGTCGGTGAGTTAGAAGGTCAATGTCATCCTCAGACTCGTAAGCGCAGTCAGGATGATCTTGAGGGGGAGAAAAGCACTATGAGACCAAGAACCACAACAACTAAAACTTTCACAACACAGAAACAAGCATCACCTAACAACAACAACAACAACAACAACAACAACAACAACAACAACAACAAAAATCTGGTTACCAACAAATTGATGATCATGAAGATGTGAACTTGAACAATGAGGTAGTTGAGGTTGAAACTTAGAAGGAAGGTCTAGATTATGAGGAGGACTTTTGGAATGACATGACTTACCAGGAAGGTGAAATACCTCCAGAGCTCGGGGGATTTGATTCATCAGATAATGGTGAAGATGATGTGTATAAAGATGTGTTAAAGGATCCGATACAAATGGAAGAACAAATTAAACATCCTACAACAGAAAGACTTGACGGCTGCTCTCTAATCTGCACGAAAGTTTTAGAATAAACATCGGGGAAGATGATCCTTTGGAATAAATAGTAAAGAGCATCTATGATTCGGTTATATACAAGTTCAAAAGTGACAGAGATTTTAATACATGACTTGTTGATCAAGAAGTCTCAAAAGCTCTTGGCGTTTCTACTTCTTCTACACTTGAAAGAAATGTTATGGGGAAGAAAAGAAGAGAACGCTCTCCACTGTGGAAACAAATTCCTAGAGTTCCAAGATCTGAAACCGCACCCTTAATTCCTTACTTCAACGACGATCTCATGTATATGCTTAACGGTCCAAAAGAATACCAACCATCAACAAAGGAAGTCGCAGCTTATGAGGAGATTCCCAAACCGTTTCTTGAAGAAGAAAGATTTATGGATATATTCTCTGAAGAAGAAGTTAATCGTGAGAAGTAAAACTTCATCGCATATCTTAGGATAATTAATGTTAATGAAAGATCGAGGGGTTTCAATCGACTAAGGCAACTCAAACGCAAGGCTCATGATGAAGTCTACTCGAAGCACAAAGTTCTCATATATGTTGACGTCAATTCTGAATATCAACATTCTCATGGATATGTTGAATATCACGTTGTTCGTACTAATAATCAACATTACTACTTTACAGAAGCTGACTACATAAGTCTTCATCCTCATGATCTTGAAGATATTCTTAAGAAAAGAAGAGACTGCTTCAACAAGAAAGCCATCGATCAAGATGTGATTGAATCAGTTCTGATATTCATTAAAGCTTATGTTGTAGTAATTCACATTGAAGACTTCCAGATGGGGATTGAAAGTTATCAGAGGAAAGTCAACTTGACTCCTCCAATGTTAGCTTGCATTAGTCAGAAAATTAAGAGCTGGACATACTTCACAAGACTTGGTCTTGGACTATGTCTAGTATATGTGACCGACAAGAAACAGAAAAGATTGTTTAGAGTCGTTGAAGTAGCCAAGTTCTCTTCCGGCACCTTGAAGTGGATTCTAAAGAAACTTGAGCAAATTAAGAGAAGGTGGAAAGACTGCAGATAGAGATGACCTCAAGTAATCATGGCGTGTTGACTAGGGTTGTGAATGTGATAACTAAAAGGCTAACTCTTCGAGCATCATGGAGAAGAATGAAACAGAGAATCGAATGTCGAAGTTGGCCTGACAGAAATCCATAAATAGAATACTCGAATGATTGACCCTTAGGGGGAGATTGTTGGAACAAGAAATGTGTAAATCATTAGTCTAGGGACTTCTATTTTTCTTCGTTATACTTTAGGGTATGTTGTGCAAGTTGTAAACCTGCGACAACATGTTCCTATCACAGAACTTGTATATCTTCGATAGCATGCTTAACTAGACGTATGGGTATAAATACCCTACCTCATGGGTAATGAGATGTGTGTGTTCTCCTTTCATCTAATGCGAGTCTTTCTATATTTCTCTCTCTACTCTAAAGTGTCCACACTCACTTTATCGCTCTTACATTAGTAAAGTAGACATGATATTATTGGAGCAACAGTTTTTACGCTTTCATACATTTTCATCCGTTTTCATACATATTCGTTCATTTTCTTACGTTTTCGTCAGTTTTCATACGTTTTGTCTATTTTTAAATGTTTACGGTCATTTTCATGAATATCACAAGTGCTATTCTGAATATCATAAATGATATTTTGAATATCACAAGTGAATATTCTGTGATATTCAGAATATCACAAGTGATATTCTAAATATCACAAGTGATTTCTGAATATTACAAGTGATTGTCAACTAATGTTTTCTAACATGAAAATCACAAGCGATATTCAAAAAATCACAAGTGATATTCAGAAAATCACAATGGATATTCAGAAACATATGAAAATGGACGAAAACATAAAAAAATGGACGAATACGTATGAGAAAGGATGAAAACGTATGAAAGTGTAAAAAACGTAAGAAAACGAATGAAAACGTATGAAAAATGGATGAAAACATATAAAAACGGACGAAAACGTAAGAAAATGGACGAAAACATATGAAAACGTAGAAAAAGACGAAAACATATGAAAATAGACGAAAACGTATGAAAGCGAAGATAAAACGTGAATTAAAAGAAAAACCACGTGAATTAAAAAACGGACAAAAAAAAAAAAAAAAAAAAAAAAAAAAAAAAAAAAAAAAAACCATGAACTTAGGTTGACATATTAAATCTTAGGTTAATCTCAAGTTCTCAACTATTAGATCAAATTATATAAATGATGAAGATTTATCCTTTGCTAAACATTAAAATAAGAGTAAGCAAAAGAAAATTTCTCATCATTATTAAACCTATATATATCATCATCACTCAAAGTGATATTACCCATAGTACCACCCGTGTAACAAACACAACAGTATGTTACTTTAAAAAACCGTTTTGCCCTGTTAATAAAGTGGGTAAAACTGTAAAAAAAAATACATAAAAAAATATATAAAGTTTTACAAGTCAAAAATAGTAAACACTAGAACAAAAACTGGATTTGGCTACACCTAATATGTGTGACTGAAATACATATAGTCACACACGATTTTTCGAGTGTGTGTGACTAAAGGTCGCGTGACCATAGGGTACCTATGGTCACATGTTCGAGTTATTTTTAGTCTCGATTACAAAACAGTAACCAAAACCTAAATATGTGTGACTAATTGGGTACAAATTTCGTTGGTTAAGCAGTATTAGTGACCATAAACACTGTATAGTCACACATAACATTTTATTTTTATATATTTAGTCACATACAATTAAGCATAAAGTGGCCAAATGTGTGAATATGTGTGACCATATGGTGTTTCAATTGAAGAAACGTGTGTTTTGTGTGACTATTGATCATCCAATGGCCACATGAATTGTATGTTTGTGTGGCCTCTTGCAACATTTAGTCACACAAAGCATGTTACTTTTGGGTATTTAGTCACATAAAATTAAGCATAAAATGGCCAAAAGTGTGAATATGTGTGACCATATGGTGTTTAAAGTAAAGAAATGTGTGTTTTATGTGACTATTGATCATCCAACGGCCACATGAATTGTATGTTTGTGTGGCCTTTTGCAACATTTAGTCACACAAAGCATGTTACTTTTGGGTATTTAGTCACATACAATTAAGCATAAAGTGGCCAAAAGTGTGAATATGTGTGACCATATGGTGTTTAAAGCGAACAAATGTGTGTTTTGTGTGACTATTGATCATCCAATGGCACATGAATTGTATGTTTGTGTGGCCTTTTGCAACATTTAGTCACACAAAGCATGTTACTTTTGGGTATTTAGTCACATACAATTAAGCATAAAGTGGCCAAAAGTGTGAATATGTGTGACCATATGGTGTTTAAAGTGAACAAATGTGTGTTTTGTGTGACTATTGATCATCCAATGGCCACATGAATTGTATGTTTGTGTGGCCTTTTGCAACATTTAGTCACACAAAGCATGTTACTTTTAGATATTTAGTCACATAAAATTAAGCATAAAGTGGCCAAAAGTGTGAATATGTGTGACCATATGGTGTTTAAAGTGAACAAATGTGTGTTTTGTGTGACTATTGATCATCCAATGGCCACATGAATTGTATGTTTTTGTGGCCTTTTGCAACATTTAGTCACACAAAGCATGTTACTTTTGGGTATTTAGTCACATACAATTAAGCATAAAGTGGCCAAAAGTGTGAATATGTGTGACCATATGGTGTTTAAAGTGAAGAAATGTGTGTTTTGTGTGACTATTGATCATCCAATGACCACATGAATTGTATGTTTGTGTGGCCTTTTGCAACATTTAGTCACACAAAGCATGTTACTTTTGGGTATTTAGTCATATACAATTAAGCATAAAGTGGCCAAAAGTGTGAATATGTGTGACCATATGGTATTTAAAGTGAACAAATGTGTGTTTTGTGTGACTATTGATCATCCAATGGCCACATGAATTGTATGTTTGTGTGGCCTTTTGCAACATTTAGTCACACAAAGCATGTTTCTTTTGGGTATTTAGTCACATACAATTAAGCATAAAGTGGCCAAAAGTGTGAATATGTGTGACTATATGGTGTTTAAAGTGAACAAATGTGTGTTTTGTGTGACTATTGATCATCTAATGGCCTGATTGAGGCAAAAGCAGTCAACTAAATTCAACCACGGATGTGGTCAAACAAGTCAAACTCCTAAGGCTCAATGCTCCGCGGAAGTATAAGGTTTCCCCGGGTCGTATGTCCCGACGAGGTGTGAATTGTAAACAAACGGTTTCGTGATCGGGTGAATTTGGATGGGAAAGGGTTTGAGATTGATTGAACTATGGAATTTACAACGAAATAGCTTAAACAAGCTATATGAATAAGCCGGGAAAGGAGGAAAAACCAGAAACGATTAAAACCTAAAAACGCGTACGTTACGTTTTAAATAAAACGTAAACGTACGAAATAAAACGCGAGTTTTAACAAAATAAAATACTTACGGGTATGAAAATCACATTTTTACAATCCTAATAATAAAAGAAACTTTTTAGAAAATTAAAATTACTTTTTACACTATTTAATTATTTAATATTAATTAAAAACTATTTAATACTTATTATTAATACTTAAAACACTTAAATATAATTTAATACTAAAAAAATACTAGAAAAATGAAAAATAAAATTTCTAAAATTATAAAATAACTAAAAATAAATTTTAAAATTAAAAATAACTATTTTTGTCTTTTTGTGAATTTTCTATTAATTAATTACTAATTAATTATTAATTACCTAATTAACTATTTTAAATTAAGAAAAATACTAAATGAACAGTGAAAGTTCTAATAAAATTTCTAAAATTATTTTACAACATATAAAAGCTATAAAAAATATAAAAACTTGATTTTACTTGATAAAAACTAATTATGCTATTTTAAACTTAATATTAATTAATAATTAATAAAACTAAAGTTAATTCTAATTAATACTAAATGACACAATAAAAATCTGAGAAATTTAATATAAATACTTTAATATAATAGAAATTTAATAAAAATATAAAAATAATAAGTACTTAATAAAAATTTAAAAATGAAAATTAAAATTAAATTACATTAAATAGAAACTATCACTTAATTTTAAATTTGTTTTTCTTGATTTTTCTTTTACAAACCTATTAAACACTTAAAAACAAATACTTTTTGTAAAAACAAAATTTTTGGAAACTTAAAAATAAGCTGGAATAAGCCAAAAATTGAAACAGTTGACTTTGGTCAACTGTGGGAGGAAATGAGCTCAAATTGGCATGGGTGGGACCCACAATAGCTAAATCTGGTACAAATGACTTATTAAAACTTGTTTTAGCTGGAAAAAGCACAAATGGATCAATGAATAAGCTATAAGCCACAAATAAGCACTTGCAAATTTATTTCAAACCAGAAAATGGGACAACATTCATGGGCAATTTCAAGTGGGGTCCACTGGGTATGAAGTCAAACCAAGGGTCAAATGAGGAACCCTACTAGGAGGGGGGTTGAATGGTGCAAGGTGGGGGGCTGTGGGACCCACTGAGATGGGTGGAAAACCACCACCAAGTGGTGGTGGTGGGACTGTGGTCTGCACAGCAGAGGGTAAGGCTGCCCTGCAGGTGTCTTTGATCAATTGTGGGGCCCAGGGGAAAAATCCCAAAAATATAGAAATGGTGAGACCTTGAAGATGAGCTGTGATACAATGATCCCTCAAAAGCATATAATCCAAATCCTAATACTAAATTCCAAACAAATCCTACAAATTTTAGTTTTCTCTGAATGATAGAACTTTGACTTTTAAATGAAAACTTTGATTGTTGACTTATGTGAACTTTTAATCTATCCTACTGATTGGTTATCATGCATTAGGATGTAAATAAACTAGATTAAGCTAAGATTACTGATTATGAACTGAAATGGTGAGGTTGCCTACCCTAATATCTCAACAGTTCACTGTTGAGGAACCAACTTTGGATTTTTGACTTTGGGTGCTTAAGGTACCAAGTTATTGACTCTAGAAACCTAATTAAACTTAATACAACATGTCTATATCAGAATAACACAAAAACAACAACAATAGTAGATTGCACAGTACTGATCCAAACACACCCTTAAAAACTGAAATGGAAATTCATCAAGAAAACTGAGGATTTAAACTATGTAACTGATTCCTAACAATTAATTATAACTAAAGAAGCTTAAATGAGCATAGAAACTTAAGCTAAAACCTACTAGCACCTAGGATCTTATACTAAGCTTATTTAACAGTTGAATAAGAAGTTTGGAGTACAAATGAATCTAATGAACAAAGACTAAGTTTTAAGCAATAATATGACTGATTAACACCTAATAAGCATAAAAAAAACAGAATTGATCAGGCCATGAGTGTGTCTACAGTGAGTTGCAAAAAAAATTAAAATCAAGCTTACAATGTAATTCTGTGTGATCTCAACCAAGAGCTGAGAACCAAGCTGTCCTAATATCTCCCATGAGATTTCTAAACCACAGCAATCCTCAGTCTTCCATATTCCTTGCTTGTATTTTGTAGCTCATTGATTTTTTTTTTTTTTTCTTGAACTATTAAATATTTTTGAGTATTTTTAGTTAACTAACTTAAAACAAGTTGAATAGAATAGATAGCTTCCAAAAACTATTTAGTAACTTAGATGAGACCAAAAGAACATTAAACAACAACCTTTACAACAAACAAGAAAAATTGAGATTTTCAAGTTAAAATTGCAAATTTGTGAATTTAACTAGAGAGCTTGAAATTGGGATTACAGAAAGTTTGAATTACATGAATAAAACTGATTACAATACTTCTTTAATTGAAAATTATAACTGAGAGAACAAATTACACTAATTCGTATCTTAAACTTACACTACAACTACACTACAGCTAACTGACGTTCCATTCTTCCTTTTTCTTTCTTTAAATAGTTCCTGGAGTCTTTCTCTTTCATTCCCACCAATACTCTGAGCTGTTGGATCACTCAAATCAATCTGAGCCGTTCAAATTAAGTTTGGCGGGAAAATGGGTTTTGGCAGGTTGGGTTGCTTGTGAGGAATTTGTGGTCATTAAATGTTTCTTGGATTATAATGGTGAGTTGGGGGACAAAGAGTGGAGAAAGTGAGCTGGAGGCATGGCAGAGGAGGGGGTGGTTTGGTTTTGCAGGTCAAGTGGGGGAAGGAAGGAGTAATACGGGGTGTTTGGGGTTTGACTGGGGTCAACATACGGGGTATTAACTTTGGGTGGGATTGGGCTGAATGGTGGTGATGGGCCAAAGAAGTGGATCAGGGTTGGTTTTGGGTTTGGTGTTTGGATTAGTTTGTTTATTTTGGACTAAGGATAAAAAGGGCCAAATGGTTAAATAAATCACAAGGACCAAAAGTGTAAACTCTGAAAATCAAGGGCTGCAAATGAAACTTTTCAAAATTTATTATGAGGACTAAATTTGCCACATGTGAATATTACCAAGACCAAAATTGCAATTTTCCAAAATAAAACACCCCGGGGACCAAACTTGTCATTTTTGAAAGTTGAGGGGTGATTTTTGCCAAACTGTGAAAAAATTTTATCCAAGGATCATTTTTGACACATTTTAATTTTCCAAGGACAAAAATTAATTTTTCTTTCAAAAATATCCCACCAGGGACTGAATCTGCCAAAATCTGAAACTCCGGGGACTAATTTCGTAAATTTCCAAAACTTTCCAATTTTTCACCAAAGGACTAAATATGACATTTTATGATTTCAAAATGACCTTTGGTGATAATTTTTCATATTTTGAATATCCAGGGACTAGTTTTGTCATTTTATGAAAGTTGGGGGACTGAAACTGCCAATTTTGCAAACTTTGTGCGTTTTTCATTTGTTTTTGCTCATTTTGCATCTAAAACATATAAAACACAATTTTGGAATATTTTCAGTATTTTGATGCATTACTGAGTGTTTTTTGTATGTTTTGGCAGTTCATATAAGACAAAAATGATGAGTATTTGCACACTCATCAATCCCCCACACTAAACTATTGCTAGTCCCTAGCAATACTGTTTTGAAAACTTGATGGATTTGAAAAACTCTTTACCAAAAGCCATCACTTCTGGAGTAGCCAGGTGTAAGAACTGTGGCACACCTGATAACCGTGTGATTTTGAGCAAACCACCAGCTGTCAACGGATTTGAGTAGTCTTTACCAAAAGCCGTTTGCTTCTGGACTAGCCAGCTCTTGATGGAATAGTCAACATCTTGGTGAGCTGATTACCAATTATGGATTTTCCACGGCCTTTACCACAAGCCATAATCTTGCGGGCTAGCCAACTCATTTGTTTTCGGGGAGTTGATGAACCATACAATTTTGGGCAAATTGCCAGCCGTCAACGGATTTGATATGTCTTTACCAAGAGCCGTTTGCTCCTGGACTAGCCAATCCCTTTTGTCGGTTAGACAAGGCGGACTGATTACCACAAAAATTTTGAAGCACCAGTGAAAAAATTTTGAAAATTTTTGAAATTTTGGCAAAAACGGGGGTATTATATGGTAAAATGTGATAAAATTCGCTAGAATAGCGAATACCCCCCCACACTAAGCATGAATATTGTCCTCAATATTCAAAATTCCGGCTATTATGCAGACATTTGGAACGTAAAAGGGCAACATTACAAGCTGAGCGTGGAAAACACCATTTTGTTTTTTCACGTCATAAGTAATCATAGCATGGGGGACTCCCCCACACTTAGGGTGAAAACCCTATAAGCATGCTACTGTTTTTGTTTACCGAGTCGGTAGCTTGACTCGACCCCGAATTCATTTGTCCTTGGGGAAGCATGATGTGGAAGAAACAATCTCAATCGGACTTTCATTCAAAATGTTTGGACAAACATATGAAGCACGTGAAAGTTCCACACCGATGAGATATAATCCCAGCTCAAGATAATGATACATGAAAATGCCGGGATCAAATATAGTGTCCTCACTCCCGAAGGAGTGAAGAAGAGGAGAAATCACCTGGTAGGTGAAGGAAAGAAGAGAGATCTGAATAGCAATTAAGATAAGAACTTCCTCCTCAAGAAATGTATATTCAAGTGGAGGAGGCAAGTCCTTGAGCTTGATCTCAGGAAATTTATCAGTTTCCTCAACTGATTTGATTTCCTCATTATGAAGTTGTTTGGGTGGGAGAGGGGGGAATGAATCTTCATTTAACAAACTTTCTAGAAAAAGAATGTCCCCCTCAGGATCAAGATAATTATCATCAACTTCATATGAAGTTGAACTATCTTCAGCAAGAAAAGCCTCGAATTCGTCCAGATCATTTTCACTATCCGGAGGAAGTGGATTGATCTGAGTAAGTTCAATCGAAGGATCACGAGTAAGTAAGAATTCTAACTCTCTCAAATCCGCATCAAAGTCAAAGACTTCATTTTCATCCCTTGGTGGGATGGGATCCATATGAGAGAGTTCATCAGCGAACTCTTCAAGAAGAAAGTCAACATCGGAGTGTAGAAGTGATGCATCAATAAATTCAATGTCTCCATAAGATAAACAATCATCACTGGAATCAGAGACAGTCTCAATTTGATCATTTGGATTATTAGGGGTGGAAGGAATATCACACACTTGATCAAAAGTCCCCTGTGACTCTCTCGGGATTGGGACAAGGATCTCAACACTAGACTTTATTAATTCGTCCGATTCCTTATTAGGAACAGTGCTAAGATGCTCATCCCCCATGTTTAGAGAGTGAGTGTGAACTTCGGGTGTGATAACAATAGACTGAGGGAGATGAGAGGAGCTAACATTCATGGAATTTTCAAGTTCCATTTGTTCAACGGCTAGTAATTTCCCCATCTCATTATTTTCTCCCTGATTTACAATGGGAGGAATCACAAGTGATGAATCTGACGAACCCTTATAAAATTGAAGGATATCAAGGGTGTCTTCAATATCACTATCATCATCACAGTCTAGAAGAGCAGCTTGACGAAATTTGGCACGCGTTATAGCTGCTTGTTCTAAGACAAGTAATTCTTCCCTACTCAATTCGTTTTTAGCCTCTCGTTCCTCAGCAAGTAATTCTGCCATAGATTTCTCACGAGAGTCTTGAAACGGTGTAGTGACCAACTCCTCCTTAAGGTCTTTTAAAATATCAAGAGCCTTAAGTAAAAGGTCTTGCTCGGTTTCTTGAGGAGTTGCGTGAATCATATCGTACTGTGGAGGTGGGTCTGAAAACGAATAGTCGTAATTGTTACAAGGAAATGGATTCCTTGTTTGACAATCCGAGCTAGAGTGTGGATCTCCACAATACTCACAATAGTGAAACTGATGTGGTTGTGGGTGGTGTGTGATAGAGTTATAATTGTTACCAGGAAACTGCTCATAGACAAGCGTGTTTCCCGATTGACAATCGGAACTGTAATGTGAACCACCACAGTACTCACAACAGTAAAACTGTTGAGTCTCATGGTGTGGTAACTGATGGAATGAATCAGTCGTGTTATGGTAGGAATAGGGATTCTGGTTATAGACAGACCCGTTTCCCGACTCTATCATGCCACAGCTGGGGCAATTGCCACCATTATGAGGATTACCACACCATTGGCAAACCAGAAGGTGTGGGTGAGACATAGAAAGAATCAAATGGTTTGGGAGGGGTAGGGATGAAGAATCAAAGATGTGAGAGGGTAAAGGTGAATATTTTTGTGTTTTTGGAAAGACATTTTGTACAAATGAGAAAGAAAATGTTTTTGTGTTTTTGTGTTCGTTGAAAACTGAGTTTAAAAAGTTTTCGTGAACGGTTTTGTTTTGATAATGGGAAAATATGAACAAAGGATGGATAAATGTACAATGGAACGAATTCCAAAGACACTAATCAGAAAAACCGTTTAGATAAACACGCACAACCTCCCCGGCAGCGGCGCCAAATTTGATTGAGGCAAAAGCAGTCAACTAAATTCAACCACGGATGTGGTCAAACAAGTCAAACTCCTAAGGCTCAATGCTCCGCGGAAGTATAAGGTTTCCCCGGGTCGTATGTCCCGACGAGGTGTGAATTGTAAACAAACGGTTTCGTTATCGGGTGAATTTGGATGGGAAAGGGTTTGAGATTGATTGAACTATGGAATTTACAACGAAATAGCTTAAACAAGCTATATGAATAAGCCGGGAAAGGAGGAAAAACCAGAAACGATTAAAACCTAAAAACGCGTACGTTACGTTTTAAATAAAACGTAAACGTACGAAATAAAACGCGAGTTTTAACAAAATAAACTACTTACGGGTATGAAAATCACATTTTTGCAATCCTAATAATAAAAGAAACTTTTTAGAAAATTAAAATTACTTTTTACACTATTTAATTATTTAATATCAATTAAAAACTATTTAATACTTATTATTAATACTTAAAACACTTAAATATAATTTAATACTAAAAAAATACTAGAAAACTGAAAAATAAAATTTCTAAAATTATAAAATAACTAAAAATAAATTTTAAAATTAAAAATAACTATTTTTGTCTTTTTGTGAATTTTCTATTAATTAATTACTAATTAATTATTAATTACCTAATTAACTATTTTAAATTAAGAAAAATACTAAATGAACAGTGAAAGTTCTAATAAAATTTCTAAAATTATTTTACAACATATAAAAGCTATAAAAAATATAAAAACGTGATTTTACTTGATAAAAACTAATTATGCTATTTTAAACTTAATATTAATTAATAATTAATAAAACTAAAGTTAATTCTAATTAATACTAAATGACACAATAAAAATCTGAGAAAATTAATATAAATACTTTAATATAATAGAAATTTAATAAAAATATAAAAATAACAAGTACTTAATAAAAATTTAAAAATGAAAATTAAAATTAAATTACATTAAATAGAAACTATCACTTAATTTTAAATTTGTTTTTCTTGATTTTTCTTTTACAAACCTATTAAACACTTAAAAACAAATACTTTTTGTAAAAACAAAATTTTTGGAAACTTAAAAATAAGCTGGAATAAGCCAAAACTTGAAACAGTTGACTTTGGTCAACTGTGGGAGGAAATGAGCTCAAATTGGCATGGGTGGGACCCACAACAGCTAAATCTGGTACAAATGACTTATTAAAACTTGTTTTAGCTGGAAAAAGCACAAATGGATCAATGAATAAGCTATAAGCCACAAATAAGCACTTGCAAATTTATTTCAAACCAGAAAATGGGACAACATTCATGGGCAATTTCAAGTGGGGTCCACTGGGTATGAAGTCAAACCAAGGGTCAAATGAGGAACCCTACTAGGAGGGGGGTTGAATGGTGCAAGGTGGGGGGCTGTGGGACCCACTGAGATGGGTGGAAAACCACCACCAAGTGGTGGTGGTGGGACTGTGGTCTGCACAGCAGAGGGTAAGGCTGCCCTGCAGGTGTCTTTGATCAATTGTGGGGCCCAGGGGAAAAATCCCAAAAATATAGAAATGGTGAGACCTTGAAGATGAGCTGTGATACAATGATCCCTCAAAAGCATATAATCCAAATCCTAATACTAAATTCCAAACAAATCCTACAAATTTTAGTTTTCTCTGAATGATAGAACTTTGACTTTTAAATGAAAACTTTGATTGTTGACTTATGTGAACTTTTAATCTATCCTACTGATTGGTTATCATGCATTAGGATGTAAATAAACTAGATTAAGCTAAGATTACTGATTATGAACTGAAATGATGAGGTTGCCTACCCTAATATCTCAACAGTTCACTGTTGAGGAACCAACTTTGGATTTTTGACTTTGGGTGCTTAAGGTACCAAGTTATTGACTCTAGAAACCTAATTAAACTTAATACAACATGTCTATATCAGAATAACACAAAAACAACAACAATAGTAGATTGCACAGTACTGATCCAAACACACCCTTAAAAACTGAAATGGAAATTCATCAAGAAAACTGAGGATTTAAACTATGTAACTGATTCCTAACAATTAATTATAACTAAAGAAGCTTAAATGAGCATAGAAACTTAAGCTAAAACCTACTAGCACCTAGGATCTTATACTAAGCTTATTTAACAGTTGAATAAGAAGTTTGGAGTACAAATGAATCTAATGAACAAAGACTAAGTTTTAAGCAATAATATGACTGATTAACACCTAATAAGCATAAAAAAAACAGAATTGATCAGGCCATGAGTGTGTCTACAGTGAGTTGCAAAAAAAATTAAAATCAAGCTTACAATGTAATTCTGTGTGATCTCAACCAAGAGCTGAGAACCAAGCTGTCCTAATATCTCCCATGAGATTTCTAAACCACAGCAATCCTCAGTCTTCCATATTCCTTGCTTGTATTTTGTAGCTCATTGATTTTTTTTTTTCTTGAACTATTAAATATTTTTGAGTATTTTTAGTTAACTAACTTAAAACAAGTTGAATAGAATAGATAGCTTCCAAAAACTATTTAGTAACTTAGATGAGACCAAAAGAACATTAAACAACAACCTTTACAACAAACAAGAAAAATTGAGATTTTCAAGTTAAAATTGCAAATTTGTGAATTTAACTAGAGAGCTTGAAATTGGGATTACAGAAAGTTTGAATTACATGAATAAAACTGATTACAATACTTCTTTAATTGAAAATTATAACTGAGAGAACAAATTACACTAATTCGTATCTTAAACTTACACTACAACTACACTACAGCTAACTGACGTTCCATTCTTCCTTTTTCTTTCTTTAAATAGTTCCTGGAGTCTTTCTCTTTCATTCCCACCAATACTCTGAGCTGTTGGATCACTCAAATCAATCTGAGCCGTTCAAATTAAGTTTGGCGGGAAAATGGGTTTTGGCAGGTTGGGTTGCTTGTGAGGAATTTGTGGTCATTAAATGTTTCTTGGATTATAATGGTGAGTTGGGGGACAAAGAGTGGAGAAAGTGAGCTGGAGGCATGGCAGAGGAGGGGGTGGTTTGGTTTTGCAGGTCAAGTGGGGGAAGGAAGGAGTAATACGGGGTGTTTGGGGTTTGACTGGGGTCAACATACGGGGTATTAACTTTGGGTGGGATTGGGCTGAATGGTGGTGATGGGCCAAAGAAGTGGATCAGGGTTGGTTTTGGGTTTGGTGTTTGGATTAGTTTGTTTATTTTGGACTAAGGATAAAAAGGGCCAAATGGTTAAATAAATCACAAGGACCAAAAGTGTAAACTCTGAAAATCAAGGGCTGCAAATGAAACTTTTCAAAATTTATTATGAGGACTAAATTTGCCACATGTGAATATTACCAAGACCAAAATTGCAATTTTCCAAAATAAAACACCCCGGGGACCAAACTTGTCATTTTTGAAAGTTGAGGGGTGATTTTTGCCAAACTGTGAAAAAATTTTATCCAAGGATCATTTTTGACACATTTTAATTTTCCAAGGACAAAAATTAATTTTTCTTTCAAAAATATCCCACCAGGGACTGAATCTGCCAAAATCTGAAACTCCGGGGACTAATTTCGTAAATTTCCAAAACTTTCCAATTTTTCACCAAAGGACTAAATATGACATTTTATGATTTCAAAATGACCTTTGGTGATAATTTTTCATATTTTGAATATCCAGGGACTAGTTTTGTCATTTTATGAAAGTTGGGGGACTGAAACTGCCAATTTTGCAAACTTTGTGCGTTTTTCATTTGTTTTTGCTCATTTTGCATCTAAAACATATAAAACACAATTTTGGAATATTTTCAGTATTTTGATGCATTACTGAGTGTTTTTTGTATGTTTTGGCAGTTCATATAAGACAAAAATGATGAGTATTTGCACACTCATCATGGCCACATGAATTTTTATGTTTGTGTGGCCTGCTGTAACATTTAGTCACACAAAACATGTTTCTTTTGGGTATTTAGTCACATACAATTAAGCATAAAGTGGCCAAAAGTGTGAATATGTGTGACCATATGCTGTTTCAAGTGAAAAAATGTGTGTTTTGTGTGACTATTGTTCATCTAATGGTCACATGCATTTTTTGTTTGTGTAGCCATTTGTATTATTTAGTCACACAAAGCATGAAGCAAACAGTGACCAAAAGTGTAATAATTGTGACTATATGCATCTTTTAGTCACATATAAGAAATCAATATATATGAAAACAAATTCAAATATATATAAAATATCGAAACGAATTCAAATACAATAAAATTGGAATTTATATAATAAAATTTTCAATAATTTAATGACTTCTGAGTCTTGATCTTCTTAGCAGCTTCCTTTTGCATGCCATTAATAGAGACGTAAATGTTTTTGTGCGTCGTTGTTAATTTAGGTGCAGTTTTGTTCTCAGCAATCTTTTGTATGGTACTTGGTGGTGTAGCCTGTAGGAAACAAAAGTCGGGTGTATCAAACACTGAATTAAATATGAAGAATTATATATATGTAAGTTGATAAATTAAACACTTGCATGTATGTACCTGTTCATAAAAAATCACTTGATCCTTTGGCCATGCCCAAAAACCACCACATGCAGCCTGAACTGTTTTGAAACCGTTACTTCCTACATTCGGGATGCATGCTGCATCCACTAAAGATTTATCAACAGTCACTCTGTAGCAATCCTTTGGGAGTGGTTTGTTATGAAGCATTTGTTTTCCTTCACTCTTATATACAGTACCCAACGCTATAATAGTTGTTTTCTTTGTATGCCACAGTTTGCACTTAATTTCCTAAAAAAATGATTTGTTGCATGTACATATGTATCAGAAATTAATTAAACAAAAGAATATATGAACATGTTTAAATACATACTTGTATTAGAGAATCATGTTCTTGTGATTGGGAATCTTGATGTGAAGAATCCTTTCGTTTGAGTCTATTCGGTTTCTTAGATGAGACAGATTTAACAGGTTCCTGTATATATATAAGCACGGTAAATAAGACATGTATGTGGAATTCTAAAATAACAAGGGGATGTTTTATTACTTACACTTATTACCATTTCCTTTTTCAAATTTGCAAGTCCATTAGACTTCTGAATGGTCGCAACTTTCTCACATCTAGCAACACGTGTTTCGGCATCCTCATCAGCACTGCTATTTATAATAATGTTCACCGGAGTTACCTGCATTATAATCTGTTATTTGGTAATATAATTTCACATTTGTAACAAAAAAAAAAGCAACATAAAAAATGTCTTACTTCTGTTGGTGTCGATGGAGTTGACGTTGACTGGAACGTCTGCCCCTTTTGGGCAGCCAATTGATTCATCAAATCCTGGATTACCTTATCTTTTTCTTGACGTTGGCGTATCTCATTTTCAAGTTCACTTTGAAGTAACACCACTCTTTCATCAGATACTTGTCTGATTCGAGGCAGATCAAAATAACTTTTGTAGGTTACTCCACCTCCAACTCCTCTCGCATATCCTCCCTTTTCCTTACCTAATACAACTGTCATGGCATCAGTGCCATGATCAATCTTCAAGGTTCCTTTTTTGATCTTGTCCTCCGTTTCTTTCTGCACACACCATATGGGAAATAGGTTATTATATGTTGATCCCACTTTCAACAATGAACATAATACAAACTTTGCAGTAAAACTTACTATTTTTTCTCCCACAGTCCTAATCTCATCATCGTGATATTCTCCATCTTTCTTCTCCCTTCCTTTCAACCACAGCGTACCGCGCGGTGGTTCTTCATCTGGTTCAATTTCTTTTTTCTCGATCTTATAACCATCAAATACATACACATGTAAGATAAACCAATATAAACGATACTAAGATGCTATTAAATGCAAATGTGGAAATGTTTAATGTTACCATTTTATCTATCACATTGGCGTATCCACCTCGTCCCATTGTATGCTGATAAACACACTTGGAATGCGCCAGTTTAGCTGCAGCTGATTTCACCTTGTAACACAAAATCATAAGGAGTGAATATGTATTAATGTTGACATTATAGAACTAATATATATGTGAAAGATAGTGAAACTTGAATAAAAATGACTAGTTAACACCTTGTATTCCTCCGTAGCCGTGTACTTTACAAAATTAATCCAATCAACGGCTTTTATAATTGCACTGTACTTCGCCGGTACTTCATTTAGTTTTGAAGGTGTATTTTGGTTTGGGAATATGTAGTTTTGTGCCAATTTCCTTCTGAAATTCCTTAGAAGTTGACCAAGACAATTCATTATCAGCTTTCTTACTGTCAATTCAACAGCAAAAAATCGCTGCAAAGAGTAACACAATGTTGTTAATTAGTTGCACATAATTTAAATGCAGATATAAACTTATTAACACCTTGTACCTATAACAAGCAACCCACTACTATCACACACACGACATACACTCAAACAAGAACAAACATATCGACATAACAGATACTCACACAAACACAACTTGTATACTAAACAAGTATCGATCCTTCTTTTATTCTATAGTTTATCCAGGTTATTATTCGTATTCTAGATACCACATATGTTCAAATGACCAGATTCACAACCGTATACCACAACATATCAAATGATTCCAACACTGAAATAAGGGACATATATGTATTATGGATTCTTGATTTCATGGTACGTATAGATTTAATACTATATTAATGGGTTGAAAAAAAGTATATGTGTATCGTGATTTCGTCCCACATTTTATCCCTTGCTTCTGAATCAACTTTCTTCCATGATAGAATCCTGACACCTATATGCTCACGAACCAAGTCACCCAAAAAACTCGAAAACAATGCTCTGTTTTTTCCTGTTAACCTATTCAGAGCATCAAAGGTTACACTGACCTTTACTCCATCGGGTTTTCCATATTCTCGGCGAAACTTAGCTAACCTAGTTATCCCCCTCTTAACTATATTCATATTTGAATGGTTGTTTTCATCATCCTCACCATCTATAGAATAAACCTCTGATTCATATCCTAACTGTTTATCATTTAAATCTTCATTTTCTTGATCATTTTCATGATCAGAATGAAACATATTATCTATAGTTTCCATGATTCGTCAGAAGTAATGTATAAAATAGAATTAGTAAACTTAGTTGGTAAAGAATGGTGTAAAAATTAAAGGTTTTGATGGTATGGTCGAACCCTAATTTTTTGGAGTGAAAATAGGCCTCATGATGGGGCAGTTTTTTGAAATAAGGAAACCATAATTTCCTAATTTTTTTTTTAAATTTTTGGCTGAAATTTTGGCTCCACATTTGAGAATTAAAAATTTTGGCTCCAAAGTTATAATTAAGAGTTTAAATATTTAATTTTGGCTACAATTTTAATATTTAAACCTAAATATTTATTTCAAACCAGGTGTCCCAAACACACTGCAGACACACTAAAATCACCACACGTCGCATAAAAATGAACAAACAAAAGCAAAAAATTGACTTAAAGCAACTAATTAAGAAACTATAACTCACAAGCAGTCCCAGATAAACAATTAAGCAAAAAAAAAAAAAAGCAAATCCAACCAAGGACTGCTGATACAACAACCAGCCAAACACCCCCTTAAAAGGGCCGTTGTGATTTTAAAACTAAATAATGGTTATACAAGCTGAGATTTTGAAAGTTAAATGTTCTAGTAACTATATTAATCACTGAAAAGTATATTTTAACTAAAAATAAGCACTAACAATAAAGTTGTTCGGGAACCATACCAGTAAACAACAACATACCCTGTTATATTATGAAGCAGCTTATATGATCAAAATGGAACCCTATACCTGCAAGCACATATAACAAAACCATAAGAACAAGTAAGTATCAACTTAACGTAGGTGTTCGGGATCGATTACAAAAACATAAGAACAAGTAATTACCTGCAACCACATAATACTCTAAAAGCTTTTTCAGCCAATAGGTGTATATTCAGTGTGTGAGTCTTTTGCATCGGCTTTTTCAGCCATGGTTAACTATTGGATGTTCTTTTTTCTTCAAGAATCATACAACACTAGACTTATGTTTAAATCAGGGCTACAAATTAGTCACATGTATATTAGCGCTTAAAACTTACACAGGAATCGAAATGCTCAAACAAAATATAGTTGCATTCTTATATTTTCAACCTTGCTAACATATTCAAACACCACAACATATTCCAAAATGCAAAACAACATCTAAAATAAACTGAAACAAACTATCAAAGGCATTTCTTTTTAATCTAATAATATTGATAGCATTAACAACTGATCAAAAGACATAAAACATGTAAATTAAACCATTGATTCCATTAATTTTCCATTTGAAGTGTTCATACATACAAAACATGGAAATTTAACAAAAGACATAAGACATAAACATATAAAATGAAACAAAAGAAACTTCACATCCCATGGAGACAACCCTTCAACCAGTCATGGTCTCAATCTGTTCTTCCTTGGTCTGGACATCCTCCTCAGCATCAGCAATGAGATCATTCAGGCTTTGCAGCTTAGCATTGGCATTCTCCCCGTCATGCCTAAGATCAAGCAGAGTGTCAAAGAGGTCTTCCTCTCCAAGAGCTTCCAACTCAGCTATTAAAGCATTAAGCTGCCCAATCTCATTCTTCAATGTGGTGACCTCTTCACGCATCCTGTTTATAAAGCCACGGATACTGGAGATTTGCTGACCCTTGAAGAAACTCATGTAACCATCAACAGAGGTCTCCCTGCTAAAGTCAACAAGGTCATCAATCACACGCCTAGCCACTTGGTTTAGTCCTGATGGTGCTGCCATTGATAATGAATTTGGGTAAAATAAGGATTGATTGAAATGATATTAAAAATTGATGAAGAAGAGTGGTAGGGATGATGATGTGGGAATTAGGGTTTATATAGGGGATTTTTAGGGTGGAAATTAGCGGTGTGAAAGTGGTGTGGTTAATACGCGTTGGAACCATCATGATGATTTGACGATTAAGTTGCTGACGGCGGTTATTTCAGAAAAAAGGAGGGAGAGACTCCTTGTGATGATGAGAACTCATAAATCCTGTGTATGACAAGCCATAATGTTTAAAAAAAGTCAAACTAATTCCTCCTTATTTTAAACTATCACTATAAGTTAGGGTTGTTGATCGGTTCGGTTCGGTTCGGTTCTCGGATTTGTTCGTTTAGTTTGGTTTTGTCAAATCGGCTATAGGTTGATTCGGGTCATTAAATACAAAAACGTTAAAAACCATAATAAATAAACGAAAACGCAAAAAAATGACCAAACCAGAAGAAAGTAAGAAAACGTTTGAAACGGAGGAAAACGTCTAAAATAGATGAAAACGGCTATAAACGGACAAAAACAGAAGAAAAAAAAAACGTGTTGAAACGGACTCAAACATGAAATAACGGGGCGAGAACGTGTAAAAAAGGAAAAACATATGAAAAGGGATAAAACCCTATGAGAAGGGGGAAAACGTGTAAAAAAGGACTAAATCATGAAATAACGGGCGAAAATGTGTTAACACTGATGAAAACATGTAAATCCGTAAGAAAACATATAAAAGCTGACTAAAAAGGACAAAAACGTAAGAAAACGGATGAAAACGTATGAAAACATATGAAAAAGGACAAAACCCTATGAGAAGGGGGGAAACGTGTATAAACATAGTAAATGCATGAAATAATGGGCGAAAACGTGTAAACACTGAGGAAAACATGTAAACACATAAAAAAACGTATAAAAACTGAGTAAAAAGGACAAAGACGTAAGAAAACAGATGAAAACGTATCAAAACATATGAAAAGGGAGAAAAGCCTATGAGAAGGGGGAAAACGTGTATAAACGGCAAAAGGGAGAAACTGGGAGTCAGATATCATATCATAATCAGAGTGTCATATCAAAAGGTCCATATCCAATAGGTTCATATCCAATGTTGCAAAAGCAAATATGAATAACTCTCAACGGATGCGGTCATTCATTTATATCGTCAAGAGTTTTTACGTAAGCCGACTTCCCATGACGTCACATTCCAGGGATGCTTTGTAGCCTATATTGTACACATATTGAACGGAGGAATTGTCCTAGGCATTTGCAAGGCCAATATACGCGAGGAAATCATAAAGTGCCGACTATTATGATTGAATGTATTGCTTCGGATGAAGTCAGAGATAGGACAGTAATCCACCACGAGCCCAGAAACATAACATATCATATCATATAACAGATAATCCACTAACTGTAGATAACAGATATAGGATGCATCCATACTCCCCTGCAGATAACATAGTGGCCAAACATATACTTGAGCTCATAACATGTAACATATAAGGGATGGTGTGGAACGTCACTCAAACACACTAGAGTCATATATGCCATTGGTGCATCAATGACCCGGACATGGAACCCCCATGACTAGTGAAATGGCTCGTGTATCAAACTGATAGTCAGATATCATATCTTAATCAGAGTGTCATATCAAAAGGTTCATATCCAAAACGTTCATAACAAATGGGTCATATCAAATGGTTCAGAAAAGCATATCAAGGGTTCATAATAAAAGTTTCATAGCAAAGATTCGTCATTAAGGTTCATAGTAAAAAGAATCATATGAAGATTCGTCATTAAGGTTCATCAAGGTCGACAACAGGGCAATATCACCGGTTCATATGACCCAAGTGTACTATCGGGTTGTTCGGTTAGTTTGGTTTCATTCAATTTGAAAATAATAATCATGAATATTTTAAAAATAATATTCAAATTATAACCATTTATAAAGATGGGCGTGATCTTTTTGAAATTCACGGGTTGAAAAGGTTAAATGGGTTTTGGGTTGACATAGTCAACCCTTTTTTGATACAAAAGTTGCCACATTAAGAAAAAAAACTTAAACGGGTTGTCAGGTCGACCCAATTAATTTATTCACAACCCGAACCTACCCTGATTATTAAACGGGTTAGATGGGTCGACCCAAACCCGACCCGAAATATATTTATACTCAACACCGAGTTACTAGTTCCTCTCTTTTTACAAATGCTTCAAACTGAAACTGAATTGGTTACACTTTGAGTCATCCCAATTAAAATAATAATCATCAATATTATGGGAACGTGTAAGTTTTTCTCGACCTTGGATTTTATGCAGTCTCTTCAGTTCTCATGATTACTTATTTTAATTATTTCATTTCTCATTAATACTCTTAATTTTTTCAGTTCATGCATCTACCCTTTATATATATGTTGGTTTTATTTTTGTTTTTTCAGTTCATCCATATACTTTTTTCAGTTCATAACTTTTTCACTATATACAACCCTAATTGAAAATGTCTGCCAAGCCATACTTAAATGAACTGAAAGATCTTTGTGGGTCCGATAAGCTTCATGATTGTTTTATTTTTCTCAATATTCAGGAGATACCTACGAATTAGGTGAACATGAGAAATGTGGCGGCTGTGAGAGACGACATGAGAATACAAGTGGATAAGAGAACCGAACGTATGATGGAGGTGTTTGAGTTAAATACTGATGAAGAACTGGCTGCTGAGGATGTTTATGATTCAATGCATGAAGTCCAAATCATTGAGAGGCGTTTGGTTGAATCTCTTGCAAGTGTTGTGGCTGATTTTCAGAGGTTGATAGCATTGAAGAAGGAGACCATTGAGATTCTGGAGAAGTATGATGAAGAATGAAGGTAGTTGTTGGGTCTTTTTGTGGTTTTTGTGTCTGATGGTCTCATGTTGTTGGGTTATGTACTTATTTTGATGAAAACTTATTATGTATTTATGTTGAAGGGGATGGTTTGTGAACAATGGTTTCTGAACAATGCTTTCTGAAAACTTATTATGGTTAATATTTAATGGTATATGCATATTTATGTTTAATGGCCGTTTGTTTTGTTATGTGCTTTGATGATAATCTGTATGTGCTAATGTTGATTATGTTGGGGTGTTGGAGAAGAGAGTTTTGTTGATTATGTAGATGTTTCAAGAGCCCTTGGTTGAGCCTAGGGGCAAGGTCTCATTCTTTTGTTCCAATTTTGAATAAATCTGTGATTGTTAGTTGTTATTGTTAAATGTTGGTTGATTTTGTTTATATGTGTTTAATTTAGCCTAGCACAAGCTTATGTATCAGTATTATGATTTAGATTGATCATTTGCCTTTTAAATTTGTTAAATCAGTTATTAAACAATCTGTGTTTTAAAGTAGTGTTTGGTTAGGTCTGTGTAGTGAGTATTAGTTGAACTCAGCAACTAAGGCCTGTTCATACAACTTTCTTAACACCTAATAAGTCATAAACAAACAAGGTTTTAGTGGATAGAAGCTTTAAAGTCAAAATCACCAAGATATTGGCCTAAAATCTGTTTGTGTGGAAATTACTGTGGCATAAGCTTCAAATCATCTCACAAGTAGTTGTTCTAGCATAAATTAGTCTTAATATAGCTTAAGTCACATTAATCAATCAGTAAATTAGGATCAAATCTCACAAAAGTCAACCTAAGTTCATAATTTCAAAAAGTCAAAAACATAGTTGTTTCAGAAATCCAAAAATAGGGAGATTTATTTTGATTTTTGTATTTGGATTAGGAACCTGAGCTTTTCACAAATCATAGTCCCTCAGCTCATCTTTAAAAATCTGTGTCCAGCTTATTTTTAGAATTTTTATTGTAGCTTGTGCAAGTGCTTCATTAAGCTTGCAGGGCAAGTACTTGGCTTGTGCACAGGAAATTGACCATTTTCAATAGACCATAGATTGTTCAATAGTGGGCCCCATAGTGTGATTATTGGCTTTTTGGAAAGCCAATCAGCTGATCTTTCTAGTTCATAGCTTATTTTGCAATTTCTAGCTTATCTAAAAGGGCTGCAAGTAGCTTTTAGTTTGTCTGATTTTACTGTGTACACTGGGTGGTCAGTGTATACTTGGTTTTTAGCCAAAGTTCATAAGCTCTTATCTGGCTTATCTGTGGACCCCAGTACACAACCTTGGGCTTTTTAGGGAGCTTACAAGTTCAGCTTATCGGATTAGTGCTTATTTTGGACTCTAGCCCGACCAAATTTGAAATTTAAATCCTAATTTATGTTTCTTAAGTCATAGATGACTAAAAATAATTTTAGAAAAAATAATTTTATTTTTTTTTACTTTTATTTTATTTGTTATGAATTAAAAACAAATTTAAAGTAATTAAATTATTAAAAATATTAAACTGGCGAATAAAACACAATAAAAATGTGCAATAATTACTTAAAGTATTGAAGTTTGAAGGAACAATAAAAGTGAGAAAACAGCTTATATAAATAAGTTGTAATAAGCTTAAAAGTATAAATAAGCTAAAAGGGTAAAAGGTTTGGTTAAATAAATACTATCTAGGAGTATAACCAAAAAAGTCCCAAGGGCAAGTGGTAAGGGTGTGGTGTGTTGAGGCGTTCAAAAGGTTGAGGCTGGTGAGGTCTCGGGTTCGAGCCTATGGTTCCCCTTGATTTCCCAGCTTCCCTTTTTATGGTTTTAACAAAACTTTTTGATAAGATATGTATAATAAACTTTCCCTCCAATATGCTTGTCAAATATTTTGGTAAATTCCCTCCAATATGACATGAGAAATACTCAGCTTTAGATTGAGCATTTGTTTAACAACATTGCATAAAACATAAGAAATTACAACAAATTCAAATTCATAAAACATGTACAATCATTGCATAATACTAGTATTGTTAGATTACATTGCATAATTTGCATAAGTGACCAAAGTAACATAGATGTCATAACTACCATTAGTAATACTTACATGTTTCTACTTAATTACATGTTCCTGGTAAAGTACCCCCATCAATGTGTGATTAACAACACACATCCAAAAGAAGTTGTAACAATTCGCAATTTCAGGTTAACTTTTTACTATTCACTTTTACTATTCATATCCAAAATTTTTATTTCATATTCTCGTAAGTTAAACTATTTTAATGATAATCCGAGAATTTGACACTCGTCGGATCATTTCTGCAAAAATCACAAAGCCGTGTCCGAGATTTACTTTTAGGTTTAAACGTCATTCCAGCATCCCGATATGTCCATAAAACACTATAAACAATAGAAATATGATTTTCTCTCATTTTAGGACAATTCCAAAACTTTTGGAATTTTACGTTTTTCAGTTCAGCGTTTTACGCGAATTACGCGTTTTAGACCCGTGTTTCCAGTTTTTAGCAGGGTTTTAGCACCCGATAGAACCTACCACTCATTTTATATTTTATTATGGATTATATTGATAAGTTCTAGCATATTTATAAGTCTCATATTTTTAGGATACCCGATTTTAAGTTTCATGACTTAATAACTTACCGTTAGCAATTACCGGGACCAAAACTCACTCCGTAAGCTAGATAATACCAAGTTTAAGTACCTAGTCACTCCTCCCATCATATGAACGTGTATATGATGATTCACCAAGCCTTGGTGGCTTGGTGATAAGCCTTGGACTTTAGGATACTTGTATATTAGGCAAACTTGGTCACCAAGGGTTCATTAGATCATTACAAGTGTACATCTTGGCCTCCAAGTTTAGGCAACTTCCTAACACCTTCCTAGCACCTCCTCAAGGCCCTATATAACCCTCCTACCCCTCTTGAAGTCGTTCACAACACAAAACAAACACAAACACTCTTATTTTGATTTCAATCTTCAAGTTACACACCAAAGTTGAAGGCCTAGTTAGTCTCTACATGAATCAAGAGTTTGTTTGGTGATTCCATGGTTAAATTAAGAGCTACATAAGGGTACTAGGGCTGAAGTTAATGGGTTTTCACAAGGGTTATATCAAGGCTAGCAAGGGTTACAAGAGTTATGGTGAAGGGTTTACAAGCTTAGGTTTAGTGTCCTAGTTCTATACTTGACTTCCTTTCTTTAGAAAGCCAAAAGTTGTAAGCAAACTCTTATACACTTTATTGCTCAATATCATTTTCATGCTCTTTGTGTTCCTTTCATGCTATATATGTTCTTGTTATTGTGTTCATGATGTTTAAAAATGGATAAAACAAGTATTGGTATACATATGTTAACTTATGACAAGTAAACAAGCAAACTAGTGATTTTTATGGAGAACCACGACCAAAATAGTATAACTATAATATTTCACACATACTTACTGTTAAATAGGACTTCAAAAGGAAAACATAGCAATTTGAATCACCCAAAACGAGTACACGAGTCAAAAGTTATGACCATTTGAAGTTAGCGAAACCAAAACGGCAAAACTGCCTAAATAGCATTCTGATCAAATTTTGATTTTGAAAGTCACTCTTCTGGTCCGATTCATCAAAAAGTTAAAACACGAAAGTTGTCCGGAACGACGTTTTCGTTCAGGAACAAAGAAGCTCGAGCCCTGAAAATGCTTTCTGAGTGATAATTTTCTTCAAATTCTTAACAGCCAATTTTTAGACCAAAGTTACTATATAATCACTATAATTAGATGAGACCAAGAGGTCTAATGACCTAAAGCCAAGACCACAACCATGGCTAAAGCCAAGGTTGAGTCTCAAGACCATGGTAACAATGACCAAGGTCACGGCAAAGCCACGGCTAAAGACCATATAACTATTAAAGATCAAAAAGCTTATATATATATATATATATATATATATATATATATATATATATATATATATATATATATATATATATATATATATATATATATATATATATATGTTATCAAATACTACAATAGTAGGGAGCCTCATGTGAGGAGTTCATTGAGTAAGCCGTCGAGACGAGTTGTGGATTTACGAGTTAAAGTGTCCTGGCTCCTCGAACGTTTACTCCATGACTTCTGAATTATGTCGGCCCGAACGGTAGTAAGAGATATACAACTTATACATGTTTCATAGACCACTTATATTCAACGACTTACACTATATACTAAGTACTACATCATGAACATTATGCAAGACATATATAGGCAATTCTTCGTACTCTTAGACGTTACTCCAAACCTAAGTCGCAACGTTCTATTATAGGCTGCTCTTAGAGACTTTCGCGATTCGACTACGACTTTCATTTCTCATTACATAAGCTTAAGGTGAGTCATAGCCCCTACTCTTTTCATACTTGTTTTAACTCTTGGGGGGGATACATGCTCAACTACTTGCTTACTTGTACAAATACTCAAAACATTTATACTTGATTGTTTTATACTTGATTGTCTTATACTTGATGGCATTATACTTTATTTCATACATACATGACTGTCTTTTATCTTTGGGAAGTGGCTCCCAGTAATCTTTTATCTTTGGGAAGTGGCTCCCAGTTGTCTTTGGGAAGTGGCTCCCAGTAAACTTTTATCTTTGGGAATTGGCTCCCAAGTGAGGTCTTCGGAGATGAAGTAGAGACTCACTACTAATTGCTTAATTGTTTGATGAACTTATACATGTCTTTAATCATACTATATGTTAGCAGTGGGTTGTGAACACACAGGTTGCAAGTCTCTTATGGCGGGAGTTGCAACTGAGTGGATTCACAATGCCTTTGCTATGTGAACATTCTTTATAGGCTTTTCAACTGTTTTAAGACAAACTCTATGAACTCACCAACCATTGTGTTGACACTTTAGCATGTTTATCTCAGGTTAGTAAGACGATAGCTAGTGCGTGGAACTTAGAGTCAAGCTGCATATTCTGAAGACTTACACTTTTATCATTTACCATTCAACATTTTGTATACATTTATGTATCATACTTTGGAATCTCATGTTTGTAACTTTGAATTCATTAATCGAATGGTAACTTTTCAAAACGTCTCATTTAGAGTTCGTTTTCTATAACTTGTACTTTGTATTATGAAGTAGCACCCCAGTGACACAGTCTTCCGCTGCGGTATTTTGGGGGTGTTACAGAAGTTATATACTAAAGATGGGATATGCAAAAGAATTATCAAATGTACTTCCAGAACATGAACAATAAAATCCAGAATTGAGTTAGCAAAGACGAAAAATGGGATAGACATTGTCTTGAAAATCATTTCCATTCACATCAACCTTCAAAGGTATAAACTTGAATCTGATCATTTTTTCAAACTCGAAAGAGCATTCCTTGGCAAACATCCTCCACCTTCCAAACACACTAACAGTTCCAGGCATCTCCGGCTCCTCATTCTCGCACTCCATTGTCATAAAAAACTGAACATCACGATGTTTCATGAGCACCTTACGGTATGGGTGGATAGGATGGTAGAGCAGGAATTCTTCCGGGATTTCCTGCAGTAGTTTCTAGTAAGTAAATATTTTGTTTAAACGACTTGAACAAATGTAAACAATATTTATGAATGGATATATACGTACAAGTTTCCCTGGTAGTAGAATTGCTGAAAATCTTTTGTAGAATGAATGCCCTTCACCAAAGTGGTCTCGATGTGAAGGCCATTGGCAAATATGTTTCATTCGATTGTCATCTACAAAGAATTGTTTTTAATTTTTATTTATATAAATGACTGACTATAATAATTTGGAGTATGAAAGTATATCATAACTTTTTACCTCTTTCGGTCTCTAACAAACCAAGCTGAACCATTAGCAAATTGGTGGCACCAAGGAAATGCGCGTCTGTACTTAGACTACCGTCACTTTTTGCATATCTTGGTCATACAGTTCTTCATCAGTCAACGCACGTGCATTGGTTTGGTTTTGTGCTGGAAAGTTTGTCGGTGGATTGTAGTGGGGTGGATTGTTTGCCGGTGGATTGATTGCCGGTGGAAAAAGAAATTCCGGTGGAGTGTTCTGTGGTGAATTGTCATATTGGAATACGGGAAACAGATCTTGTGGTGGATTGTTTTGTGGTAGATTGTCGTATGGGAATACAGGGAAAAGATCTTCGTGTCGGGTGTTGTAAACTGACTCATTATCTGGTGAATCGTTGTGAGACATTGTTTTGAACTTAATAATTTGTGAATTACGTTTTTGTATGTGAATTGTGGCTTCATTGTGATAACCTAGTGATGGCTATTTATAAGGGCATTGTTTGGATTTGAAATCTGAATTTACCTATCTCTTGTTAGAAATTTGAAATTTAAACGTTTGAAATTTAAACGTTTATAGACATGTTTTAAATGAGGTTTTCAAATTTGAATTTACCCAGCTCATATCTTGTTATAAATTTTGAATGAAAAATCGGATGTTCACAAAATGCAAAATTATTTTTCTTAAGTCATAAATGACTACAAATAATTTCATTTTTTTTACTTTTATTTTATTTTTTATGAATTAAACACTAATTTGAAGTGATTAAATAATTAAGAATATTACACTTATGAAGAATACACAAGAAAAAATTTGTAATAAATACTTAAAGTATTGAAGTTTGAAGGATAAATAAAAGTGAGAAAAACAGCTTATTTAAATAAGTTGTAATAAGCTTATTTAAGTAATGAGAAACAAGCTAAAAGGCTAATAAGGTGGTTAAAAGAATTAAAGAAGAAGGGTATAACGAAAAAGTCTCAAGCGCAGAGATGGTGTTGTGGTTTGTGGTTGAGTTTGAGGTGTAGTTGAGGTCAGGGGTTCGAGTCCTAGTTAACCCCTTTTTGCAATTTTTTTTTTCCTTTTTTTTTTAAACTTGTTTTTAACCTTTGCTACTACTTGTTAATCGTGGCTAAAGATATTTTCTCTCCAATATTTTCGTGAAATTTTGTTCAATTTCTTAAAAAAATTGAATGTATTCCCCCCAAAGTTTGCATCAATCCCATTCCAAACTAATCAAAAACAATAAGAACTCCTCCTATCACATCCACAAATCCCTCTCATATCACCACACATCCGGTAACCACCACAACTCTCGTCACCACTGGTAAGTATTGTTATGTTCCTTTTGTATATATCTTTATAACAAAATATATAAGTAACCATGTTAAGCGTGTTAGGTAACTCATTATTCCTCCTGGACCCAAACACCCCTTTAACAACTGTTTCATTAGACTTCATGGACATATTAGCGGAATTCAACACCAAATTCCATCTTTTAGAAGTCCTAATCATTATTTGGAATGTCTATTTAAATTTTAAGCTCATCAACTGCTTATTCATGGAACAAGAATTTAGATACTGAATTGGTAATTCCTCATTGACCCAAACACACCTTTAGGAACTGTTTCATTAGACTTCATCAATTACAATTTGATGTTGTCTTCTATAATCAATAATTTGGACTTTCTTTTTAACTTGGCTACAGGGACTACATTTATAAACATGGACAAGTCTTGGATGGGAAGTAATAGGACCGGCAAAGCTTATGTTGATGGAGTAGCAGCCTTTCTTGATTATGCAGTAGACAACTTGCTAATGATGGGGAACATCGACCCACGAGTTAATCAACGACATCTTTTACTGCCGTGTCCGTGTACAAATTGTTTAAACCACATAGAGCGTAAAGTGGATGAAGTGCAGTTCCATTTATTCAGTAATGGGATTGATCTAACCTACATAAACTGGACTAAACATGGAGAGAAGGCTGACCCATCAATAAGTGACCCAAAACCTGTTAACGATACAATAGAGTTTGTTGACGACACGGATTTTGTTTCAGATTTTCCAACAGATGGCCCAGCAACAGTAGAAATGGTTAATGCTACAAAAGATAATTTTGAATCTGAGGATGACCTTGTCAAATTTCAAGAACTATTATTAGATGCACAGAAGCCTCTTTACGAAGGATGTCCCGACTTCACAAAGATGTCCGCAATAGTTAAACTACTAAACTTGAAGGGTAAGTACGAATGTTCTGATAAGTTCTTTACTGAATTACTAGGATTGTTAAAAAAGATGCTACCTTCTGGTAACGAAATGGTGGAAAAAACTTATCAAGCAAAAAAAATTATGAAGTTGATGGGTTCAGGATACAAAAAGATACATGTATGTATCAACAACTGCATGATTTACTAGAAGGACAGTGACAAGGATTTGACTGCGTGTCGAACTTGTGGGACATCAAGATGGAAGGTGGATAATAAGACACATAAAGTGTACGAAAACATTCCAGCAAAGGTAATGTGGTACTTTCCCATTATACCTAGACTGAAACGACTATTTAAGATAGAAAGTATTTCAGAAAAGTTAAGATGGCACGCGACACGAAGGATAACCGATGGTGTGTTACGTCACCCCGCAGATTCACAAGCATGGCGTACCATAGATGAAAAATTCCCCGAAATTGCTGAAGATCCAAGAAATTTACGGCTAGGAATATCGGCTGATGGTGTTGACGTCCACACAGGAAATAGGCATCACAGTGTATGGCCAGTTTTAACTGTCATATACAACCTTCCTCCATGGTTGTGTATGAAAAGAAAGTTTATCAATCTTTCAGTATTAATATCGGGATACCCGGGAAATGATATCGATGTTTTTTTAGAACCGTTGGTTGATGATCTGCAAACCTTATTTGATAAAGGGGTTGATACATATGATGCATCCATAAAAGATACCTTTAAGCTACGTGCCATTGTGTTATGGACAATAAATGATTACCCTACACTTGGTACACTATGTGGCTGCCCGTACAGTGGATTCAAAGGTTGTGTGGTATATGGGAAAGATACAAACTGTGTTCGACTTCCTGCTTCATCCAAACAAAGCTATGTTGGTCACAGATGATATCTACCATATGACCATCCTTTCAGAAGGCAAAGGAAGGCATTTAATGGACAACCAGAATTTCTCCTGGCTCCAAATCCAATGACCGGGGAACAAATATACAACGAGGTACAACATATTGAAAATAAGTGGGGAAAAGGAAAAGGACCAAACAATAATACATCAGGAAACCAAGAAGATACGAGAGGCGGAGGTGGGAAGATTAAAAAGAAGAATAGAAACACAACAGAAGAAGAGGGGAGTTCAAGCAAAGTAAATGGACAAAACGATGTGTATTGGAAGAAATTCAACATTTGGTACCGAAAACTTTGGTATTGGAGGCATCATTCTGTTCCACATTGTATTGATTTTATGCATGTAGAAAAGAATGTTGCTGAGAGCCTCGTGGGAACTTTGCTACATGTTCCAGGAAAGACGAAAGATGGACTTAATGCTCGATTGGATCTGGCTGCGTTCGGGGTAAAACAAGAGTTGTTTGCTATGCAAGGACAAGACAGTACAACACTACCTCCAGCAGGTTACACATTAACTAATGCTTAAAAAGACATTTTTTGTGAAACATTACAGAACATCAGGGTACCACAAGGCTATTGTTCAAATTTCTCTAGTTTGGTCAGCCTAAAGGATAGGAAGCTCATTGGCCTAAAATCGCATGACTATCACATGCTAATGCAAGATTTCCTGCCCATTGCAATACGTTCAATCATGCACCCACCCACACGATATGCCATTATCAGGTTTTGCTTTTTCTTTAAATCGATATGTAAGAAAGAAATAATATCGTAAGAACTAGATAATATGCAAACAGAACTGGTAGTGACACTTTGCCTACTCGAGAAGTTCTTTCCCCCGTCGTTTTTTGATATTATGATACACTTGACTGTGCACCTAACTAGGGAGGTAAAATTATGTGGTCCAATATGCTTTCGGTGGATGTATCCATTCGAAAGATGTATGAAGGTTATTAAAGGACATGTGAGAAACAGGAATAGACCAGAGGGATGCATTGCTGAGGAGACTATTGCGGAAGAAACAATAGAGTTTTTTAGCGAATATCATAAATCCATGAAAACTATTGGTATCCCACATGATAAACATGAAACTGATGAAAATGAGGAAGGAAACCCATTGTCGGCTGGCAAATCAAGTGAATTTTCTTCGGAACTCTTTCAGAAAGCACATTTGTATGTATTACAGAATACAGATGAAATTGTACCGTATATCGAGTAAGTGTTACTTAACACATGTCTATTTCTTTACTTAAAATGATCTACGAAATATGATAATCAAACACATTGTTTCAAGCGACACAAGCAAGTTTTGAAAAGAGAAAACCCGGGTATGCGAATAGCATTACTTGAGAATGAGCACAGTAAATCTTTTGCTAAGTGGTTACACAAAGAGGTATGTAATTAATCTTATGTTATTTATAATTGAGTTTTTATTTTTTATTTTTTTTATTTTTATATTTTTGTGCAAATATGAATATTTTATTAGTCTTCCCAAAATATACATCATAACAAAATTACTTGTAATGAAATTCAGGTTGAGAGAGAGTTGCAAATCGACAAAGAAAGTGTATCCGAAACTGTAAGGTGGATATCATATGGACCACGCGCCAGCTTAGTGAAATACGATGCATATGACATCAATGGGTATACATTTCGTACGAAATCTCATGAAGGCAAAGTTTACCAGAACAGTGGGGTTAGTGTTGAGGCATTAGATCTGCACATATTTAAAGACGTTGCAACCACAAGGCAAGCCTTTTATTATGGGGTTTTGCAAGAGATATGGGAACTAGATTACCGTTACAGGAAAATTCCTCTTTTCAAATGTGATTGGGTTAATCACAGAGGTGGTGTGAAACGCGATACTATTCTTGGGTATACGTTGGTTGACCTGAATAATTTAGGCCACAAGGTTGATCCGTTCATATTAGCCTCACAAGCACGACAAGTGTTTTATGTTCAAGACCAGGTAGATAAAAAATTGTCTATTGTGTTTAAGACACCTCCCAAGAATTACAAAGATAAGTATGACGAAATCGATGAGGAATTTAGTACCGTCATTCACCAGGACAATGATAACATATTGCCACGTGTGGATCGACGTGACTTGGGTCATGAAACACGAAATGACTACTATCGAACCGACTGTGGAGGTGTTGTTATACGAAAATCCAAGTGAACCATTATATGTAATAAGAGCTTGGGAATTGTTGTGTTATGTTAAGGATGTATGTAATATTGCCTTTATGTCTCACTTTCTTAATAAATTTACCTTAAAGATAACCAAAATTGTTTTACCTGTTATTTATGTGTATTTTGTGTGGCCTTTGGTAACATTTAGTCACACAAAACATGTTTTTGGGGTGTCTTTAGTCACATACAACTAACCATAAAGAGACCAAAACTGTGAATAAGTGTGACCATATGATGTTTACAAAGTAGTAATGTGTATTTTGTGTGACTATTGATCATCCAATTGCCACATGAATTTTGTTTTTGTGTGGCCTTTGGTAGCATTTAGTCACACAAAGCATGCTTTTGGGGGTGTATTTAGTCACATACAAGTACACATAAAGTGACCAAAGGTGTGAATAAGTGTGACCATATGATGTTTAAAGTGAAGGAATGTGTATCTTGTGTGGCTATTGATCATCCAATGGCCACATGAATTTCGTTTTTGTGTTTCCTTTCGTAGCATTTAGTCACACAAAGCCTGATTTTGGGAGTGTATTTAGTCACATACAACTATCCATCAAGTGACCAAAAATGTTAATAAGTGTGACCATATGGTGTTGAAAATGAAGGAATCTATGGTTTGTGTGACTATAGATCATCCAATTGCCACATAAATTTGGTTTTTGTGTGGCCTTTACTAACATTTAGTCACACAAAGCATGTTTTTGGGAGTGTATTTAGTCACATACAACTAACCATCAAGTGACCAAAAGTGTTAATAAGTGTGACCATATGGTGTTGAAAGTGAAGGAATGTATGGTTTGTGTCACTATAGATCATCCAATTGCCACATAAATTTGGTTTTTGTGTGGCCTTTACTAACATTTAGTCACACAAAGCATGTTTTGGGGAGTGTATTTAGTCACATACAACTAACCATCAAGTGACCAAAAGTGTTAATAAGTGTGACCATATGCTGTTTAAACTGAAGGAATGTGTATTTTGTGTGACTATTGATCTTCCACTTGCCACATGAATTTAGTTTTTGTGTGGCCTTTACTAACATTTAGTCACACAAACCATGTTCTTGGGAGTGAATTTAGTCACATACAACTAACCATCAAGTGACCAAAAGTGTTAATAAGTGTGACCATATGCTCTTTAAAGTGAAGGAATGTGTATTTTGTTTGACTATTGATCATCCACTTGCCACATGAATTTGGTTTTTGTGTGGCCTTTGGTAACATTTAGTCACACAAAGCATGATTTTGGGAGTGTATTTAGTCACATACAACTAACCATCAAGTGACCAAAAGTGTTAATAAGTGTGACCATATGCTCTTTAAAGTGAAGGAATGTGTATTTTGTGTGACTATTGATCATCCACTTGCCACATGAATTTGGTTTTTGTGTGGCCTTTACTAACATTTAGTCACACAAACCATGTTCTTGGGAGTGAATTTAGTCACATACAACTAACCATCAAGTGACCAAAAGTGTTAATAAGTGTGACCATATGCTCTTTAAAGTGAAGGAATGTGTATTTTATGAGACTATTGATCATTCACTTGTCACATGAATTTGGTTTTTGTGTGGCCTTTGGTAACATTTAGTCACACAAAGCATGATTTTGGGAGTGTATTTAGTCACATACAACTAACCATCAAGTGACCAAAAGTGTTAATAAGTGTGACCATATGGTGTTGAAAATGAAGGAATGTATGGTTTGTGTGACTATAGATCATCCAATTGCCACATAAATTTGGTTTTTGTGTGGCCTTTACTAACATTTAGTCACACAACGCATGTTTTTAGGAGTGTATTTAGTCACATAAAACTAACCATCAAGTGACCAAAAGTGTTAATAAGTGTGACCATATGCTCTTTAAAGTGAAGGAATGTGTATTTTGTGTGACTATTGATCATCCACTTGCCACATGAATTTAGTTTTTGTGTGGCCTTTGGTAACATTTAGTCACACAAATCATGTTTTGGCTACACTTAAATAATGTGTGACAAACTGTTTAGTGTGACTATATGTACTGGATTTTGGCTACACTTAAATAATGTTTGACAAACTGTTTTGTGTGACCGTATATGGCATTTGGTCATACTATTAGAAGCAAATGTGACTATAAGTTTAGTGTGACCATATATGGCATCAAGGTTACTTGGATTTGTCACACGTTCCAAAAGCATATGTGACTAAATGATCTGGAACAAAATCACCAGTTACGTTTAGTCACATAAGGGTCGATTGTGTGGCAATAGAGGTCTTATGGTCACACATTCGAAATTCTCATGTGTGACTAATTCGTAAATGCTGTCAATTTTCCTACCTTCAGCCACACAAATATTTCAATGTGTGGCTGTTCCAAATCGAGCATGTGTGACCATAGGTCGTTTTTGGCCTAGTGAAAAAAAAATAAAAAAAATGATAACGAATAAAAAAAAATTGTCTTGTACTATCAATAAAACGGATAATAGGAGGGTGGGAGGGGTAAAACTGATAGAAAGTTTATTTAAATGCCTAAAACCTAAACATAAAATTAGACCTAAAATTGTGATTAATATATTTGAAAAAATAATTAATAAGAAATGATGAAAAAATATACATATTATATTTGTCAAAGAATAAATGAAGTAAGTTTATTATTGGATCTCATTCTTAATCTTATACGAGGCATGAAGAACCCGTGCTACGCACATGCTTCGAATCTAATTGTTAATCGCGTATTCTTTATGTGTATTGGCGAGTATATGCTTAATTATTGTTTGTTATGTTGTATGAAACATTTTGACTTTCTTGTATAAAATTTAAAAATGTTTGATATTGTTTTGGTTTTGTGGTGTTGTATTTTAAAAATGGGATTTTGGTTATTAAGTTGTGATGGTTTTGTTTCTTTTGGCCTATTACTTATTTGCATGATAAAAAAAATGGATTTGTTTCTTTTGGTTTATTACTTAGCCCTACAATACTTGTCCATTAGATGGTTTTTGCATGGTAATATGAAGCACACGGGGTATATCTAATTGGTCATAGTTTAATGTGTATTATATATTTTCTTTATTAAGTATGTAAGTTAAAATTTGTGTAATAATGTATATATAATAATGCCACATAAACTGTATAAAAATCGTTACAAACTTTTTTAGCTTCATCTCATTTTATTGTACAACTAATTTCATTGAAAAATTAACATTGAAGTCTAACTAATATTAATAAATCTTATCAATAAACTAAATTCTAAATAGCTAACTAAATGAATATTAATTAACACACTATTAATAATTCCTAAAACCTTTTGACTCGACTATTTTGTCTTAAACTTAATTTTTTTAATTTACAAATGGGTTTGAGCAAAAATTATGTACTTTTTCATTTATTTCATTATTCAAGTTGCATGCTTACATAAACTAATCACGCTAAAAAATATCATTTAACCATTTAAATGTTGCTTTACATACATGCTCGTGCACATTTTCTTGAATCAGTTCGCACATGTGAGCTACATTAATAGAAAACACACATAAATTACTCGTATATGAAAATGCATTAACATAATACACACACACACACACACACACACACACACACACACACACACACACACACACACATATATATATATATATATATATATATATATATATATATATATATATATATATATATATATATATATATATATATAGGGTGGGGTTATTCTAAAAATGACCTTATAATAAAAAGTGTAGGAAGGATTGTGGGAGTGACATGTGTCACCCCCATGCCACATCATATGACACGTGTCACCCCACCCCAACCTACCCACCCCCCCCCCCCTCCGAAAAAAAAATTTCCCGCAAAAAAAAAAAAAAAAAAAAAAAAAAAAAAAAAAAAAAAAATGGGCAAAAAATTTTACTGCATCACTGTTATAAAGTTACTGCATCACGTTTACTGCCTCACAATTATGATTTTACTGCATCACGGTTACTGCATTCATGATTTTAATGTTACTGCATCATGGTTATAAAGTTACTGCACTATAGTTATAAGAAATTGCATTATCATAAGTTTTCTGCATCATATATGTATGTAACTGCATCACAATTAAAATACGATTCTTTTTTAAGTGTTGGTGCATCTTTATTATAAGTTACTGCATCATAGTTAATAGTTTAGTGCATCAACTATGTTGCAGTAACTTATAACCTTAATGCACTAAAATTTAAAACTGTGATGCGGTAACTTTTATAATTGTGATGCAGTAACTTTATAACTGTGATGCACTAAAAAATTTGGCGGGAAAAAAAAATTTTTGACAGGAAAAAAAAAATTTTTGCGGGAGGGGGGGGGGTGGGTGGGGGGTGACATGTGTCATATGATGTGACATGTGGGTGACACATGTCGCCCTCACAATCCTTCCTACACTTTTTATTATAAGAAACTTTTTATTTTAACCCATTGATGAGGGGAAAAATGATCCGTTTTTAGGGGGTCATTTAAGCCCGAATCCGAATTTATTTGATCAAATATTGCCCTAAATCGTTCCTTTTGTAATTTTAGGTACTGGGAGAGTGAATTCTGGAAAAGAAGCCATTTTGGACGTTTTTGAAGCATAAAAGTGAAGAAAACGGCAAAGTCTCAATTTTCCATGCTGGAACACTACATGAAGGCGTCAAGAGTTAACCCATGACGGCGTTAAACCCTAAGAATTAAAATCCGTAGCTCATGACGGCGTCACACAGGGCGTCAGAAGTAGATCAAGGCCATCCGAGGAAGTATTTGGCGGCGAGATGACGGCGTCACACCTTTATTCTTGACGCCGTCACCCCGATTTTCCTATATATAGTTTTCTAGTTTTTCACATTAAGAGAGAGAAGTTTTGGAGAAACCCTAAAGACGATTTTGGTGCAACTTTTACAGGTTTTTCAAGGGTTCCAAACCCTTGATACCTTGCATTGTAATTGAGATAAGTGTTCTTCTAATTCAATCAATATGTCTATGTGTTGGTTGTCTATATCTTGTTCTTGTCTCAATTCTATTATGCTAGGCTAGATCTCCTTTGTGTTTGCTTAGATCTAATGAAACCTAGATATTGATTATGTGTTGATTACTTGTTTATTCTTGTCTTGGATGAATGATTTTATATGTTAGGCTTAAGAAAACTGGCAGATATCCAAATGGTAACATGATTGAACGTCTTAAGAAACATGAACCGAGGCGTACTAGGTCTTTATTGGTTGTATTTAATGCATGAGCCACTGTTTACAATCCCTATAGTTGTGTTGGGCATGGTGTAGGAGGAGATAAGAGCTCATAGAATTGGGGAGTTATGTATGCCACCCCATGAATGGTATTAAGGAATACAATCCGTCATCCATACAATTATAATAAGTAATTAACGTGTAAAAGATATCTAGGGAGTAGTGAAATCTAAGTAAACACATTTTCTCCAATTACTGCTCACAACCTTAGTATAAATTAGTTTATTTACATTTTTAGTATTTTATTTTGATTACATCTTAGTTTTGGGTTAGTTGAATAGCAACTAATTCCGCCCACTCTTCCAAAAACCGATATTTTTAATTGCTTTCTAAAAAATATAAAAACACAAAAATAATCATCCCTCACCTTTAGAACTAGTAATTAGGCTTTCTAATCCTAGCGACACTATTCCTAAGCTGAACGATCAATCCCCCGGTACTTGTCACTATACTATACTACAACGATCAGGTACACTGCCTGGTGGGGGTTGTAAGCTTCTCGAGATCCCTCGAGAGGTAAAGCCTGTTGCGATTCCCACGCATCAAGTTTTTGGCGCCGCAGCCCGGGGAGTAGTTATTGTCTAGGTTAGAATTTCTTTTTATTAGGTCTACTTGCTAGATTCCTTTCTAGTAAGATTTTTATTTTTATTTTTAGGTCTTCTTTAGTCTATCTTATTTCTTCGTGCCTTTGTTCGTAACTCTTTACCATCCGACATCATGGAAGGTGGTAACATCTTTGAACCCGTCATCCCACCACAACAAAACCCACCATTAGAACCCCTTAGGCCCCGAACCTTAGGAGAGTACTCCCGACCTAGCCACCAAGGCTACCGAAACACCATTGAGCTCACCGGAGCCAATGTGACCCCCTTGCGATCTGACACCATCCGGTTGGTGCAAAGCGGATGTGCATTCCATGGACTTCGTTCTGAAGATCCAAACCAACATTTTAAGGACTTTCTCAAAATCGTAGATTCCATAGACCTAGGTGTTGAAACTAGAGAGACTACCCATTTACGCCTATTCCAATTCTCTCTACGGGATCAAGCTAGTCAATGGCTTGAGCGTTTACCCGCGGGATCCATCACCACATGGGATGATCTCACCACTCGTTTCCTTGCTCAGTTTTACCCACCATGGAGAACTACTAAGCTTAGGAATGACATCTTGATGTTCCAACAACGTCAAAATGAATCTCTTTATGAAGCATGGACTCGTTTCAAGGACTTACTCCAAAAAGTCCCTCATCATGGCATAGATCTTTGGCTCCAAGTCCAAATTTTTTATGACCATATCGACATCTCCACGAGGCGAACCATTGACCAATCGGCCGGTGGTAAGCTACGTGATCTTAGTGCGGAACAATCATGGGAACTCATAGAAGATCTTGCTCTCTATGACAACGAAAGTTGGAATGATCCCCGTGATTTGAACAAAACGGTCAAGGCAATATCTTTGCCTTCGAACAATTCTAGCACTCCCGACCGTAGGATCATGGAACTTGAGAACCAAGTCAAGTTTCTCATGAAATCTTACGATGCTCCTAAGCCTTCAAGCCAAGTGAACAAAATCACTTCTTCATGCGAATTATGTAGTGGTCCCCATGACACTCGTGATTGTGTGGAACTCCCCGGAACAGCTTTTGCAGACTACGCATCCACGCGTACCGACGAAGCGGGAGATAAGTGGTACACTTTCAAGCCCGAGCCAAACACATACGGTGATTCATACAACCCCTCATGGAAAAATCACCCAAACCTTAGGTGGAAACAAAATCAACCCAATTCTTCCAATCCGCCTAACCGTTACCAACCAACCGGTCCACCATCAAACCATACTTTCAACAACAATCCTTCTAACAACTATGGTAGTACCAACAATCTTGAAGGATTGATGTCAAAGTTCATGGCATCTCAAGAAGCTCGCATATCTAAGTTTGAAGCCGATTTCAAACAAAAGCAAAGGGAGATGACCACTAGAATTGATGCATTGTTGAAAGTTCTCAATGACCGAGAAATGGGAGCACTCCCGAGCGACACAATCAAGAATCCGAAACTAACCGTTAATTCCATATCCTCAGTTTCGTCACCCACTTCGTGTCCACAATACTACTCGGTTAAATCAATGAGCACGTGTTTCAAACAAAACCAAGTTCCCCAAAATGACCAATCAAATAAAACACTCACTATAGAGCCGGTCAAAAGCATAGTTGAAACACCTCCTACGCAAGACCTTGGCGATGAATTCAAAGAGCTTCACCTTGAACGCCCCGTCATTGATGTCTTAGCGCGTGCTCCTTACTATAGTGCCCTCCTAGAAAAATATGAGAAGTATAAGCTAGGTAAAAATGGGACCGCCTTCGTTCAAAACAAGTTGCCTAAAAAGCTTGATGATCCGGGTATATTTGTTTTGCCTTGTAAGATAGGAAGATCCGAAGCTTTCGACACACTAGCCGATTTAGGGTCAAGCCTCAACTTGATTCCCCTATCCTTATTCACCGCTCTTAAGCTAGGAAAGTTAGAGGAAACGGAGGTATTGATAGGGCTAGCGGATGGGAGTATCGCCCACCCGGTTGGAATGATTAAGGATGTAGTTGTTCACGTAGGAAAGTTAACTATATTAGCGGAGTTTCACGTCCTAGACATGGTTAGTGACACTACATGCCCTTTATTGGTAGGAAGAGGATTTTTAGCAACCGCTAGCGCCATGATAGATTGTAAGGAGTCTAAGGTAGCGGTAGGTGAAGGTGATACTTGGTCGGTGTACGATGTAAAGAAGCATAGTTATGATTGTGATGATGAACCGACACCGCATTGGGTAGAGATGAAAAGGAGACCGTCTAGATATGGACCTTGGATAGAACGGAACTTTATAGGACCTCAATGCCCATTCTATCTAGAAAAAGACTTTGTTGAAAAGACACATTTGGTAGAACAACTCATAGCTAGAGATGAAGAGCTAGACCCCTTTGAGGACCCCTTAGTCTTTAGAAAGATGATTGAGTTATTAAGTGTAATGCCCATTAACATAGAAAGGAATAAATGGAAAAGAGAGGGAGATAAGTGTAAATGGAGGTGGGACAAGCCACCTAAAGAAGGTGACGGGTCATGGCATATTAGAATGACTTTGTATGATCCGGATGGAGAAAAGTTTGAAAGGTCATACAACACTAAGGAAACCGATAGGAAGTTGAAACCTAAGTTTGATCCCAAAGATGTCCTCAATGAGGAACTCACCCGAATCACATAGTAACCCATAGCCTTGAGTCTAGCTACAAGACTCGTAAATAAAGAAAAGCGTTTCTTGGGAGGCAACCCATGTTTTGTGTGATTTTAATTGTTTGTTTGTTATTTGCTTCCGTATGCATGTTTTATTTTTATTGTGGTTGATCATGTTTCTCAATTAAAATGTGGAAATACTTTACTTTGTTGTTTAGCCTAGTCTTAACTCCACCTAGAAGTATTTTTTGCAAAAGATAAGTGTAAGGGGAAACCCCAAATATGTTTTTAAGAAACAAACCGATCATGATTCTCCACAATATTAAATGAGCATGTATATTCGTATTTGTTAGAGTCAAATGCTTGTATTGAGTCATAATGAAGTTTTTGCAGGATTTTCCAGGAAGTAGGACCAAGTTTTTTCAGAAATTTTCCGGAAACTTAACATAAGAATTTCTGCAGGTCCATTCTGACGGCGTCAGAGGATTACTCTTGACGGCGTCAGGAGTTAAAATCTGGAAATTTTACCGGTTTTGTTTTTCTAACGGAGTCTCATAGTTTTTGTGAATTATTAAGTTTTATAATCTCCAGGAAATCTGCAAACTTCATTCCACAAGCATTATATCTTACTTTGTTTTCTAGGATTTAGTAACTTATATAGGATGCCGCCGATTTTACGCGAGGTTGTCTTGTCTATTTTTGTCAGGATTTACAGGTTATGTATGACAAGGAGATGATTTATATTCTGGAAGGGAAGCTTTGATTGTTCATTTTCTTGGAGGAAGATTTAACCTGGCCAACCTATAATCCATACCGAGCGAATCAGGGGAGTATTTGATTTCATTCTCTTTACTTTTTCACTTTTACATTCTTTACTTGAACATTGGGGACAATGTTCATCTTAAGTGTAAGGGGAGGGTAAAAAGATGATACCTTACATATGCACTTTCGCTTGAGTTTGTCTTGTTTGATAGTAGATGTGTAATAAAACTATGAGAAATACTTGTTAGTGTAATTTTAGCGCCAAATTTAAAATTTTTTACAACATTTAGGAGTGAAACTTTAGCCATAGCAAGCGTCTCATGGATAGGAGATTGTATGACTAGCACATAACCGTATATTCAGAAAAATTTTCCACCCAAAATTGTGAGGTTCGCCTTTAGATTTGATAGGAAAAGCATTTACTATTAGTGCTTATGAGTGTACCGGTAGCATTTAGATTCTAGAACTTGCGTTAGTGATGCATCCCGAGACCGCTAGTGAGACTACATTCGTGTGGTAGGATTTACTACATGATAAGAGGCATTAGGATCACCCTTGTGTTAAACCCGTATTATAATTACTTGACCATTTAAGTCATATTACTTGGCTAGTTAAGTCAACTAATTTTTCCAAACACCTTAGCGTTGTACTCATTTTTAGTACACGAAACCCCTAGTACACCCCTCCAAGCCTATCTTTTCGTTTCTAACTTTAAGCATTTTACTTAAAGGAAGAATTTGTTACACCCCACTTAAATGTACACCCAAATCACCTTAGCCTTCCGTGTATGCGCTCATTTTTAGTGCATTATTGTTATTTGTTAAACCCTAAGTTAACTTTCTAATTGATTACATGGTTGCTAAGTCGAGTCATATCCTTGTACATATTATTTTGGGACGATTGGGACTCATGGGTAAGTACTTATTTTATGGAGTAATGGGGAAGAACATCATTTATTACCCCCATATGTACGTTAATCTTAAAAGTGCTCCAAGTGTTTTGATTTTCTTAATTCGAGTCATTAGATTAGTTTAATGTAAAGTATTTAAAGATTCAAGTGTAAGGGGAATTCTCATCCCCTATGATGTATTATTTTGGATGGTAGGGTAAGAGTGTATGCACACACACAAAAAAAAAAAAAAAAAAAAAAAAAAAAAAAAAAAAAAAAACGGACTACCATCCCTTTTTATTTTATGTTTTTGTTATTTTTCATTTATTAGCTTAAGTCGAGTCTAGTCTTGGCTTAGCAACGCCATATTGTTCATGTAATTAACTAAGATTGTTAACTCGCCACCAGTAAAACTTCCTTTATCCAACAAAACCGTGTAATTCATATCCCTATACCTAACGTTACAACCCTTTAAAAGACCTCTTTGATAGTTTATCCTAGGTGCTTACGCCATGTGGTGGAGGTTTGATCCTTTCCCAAGCCTATGGTAATCTATTTTGCTATGACAGGTAGTGAGAGATATCTTCCATTTCCATAATGTTATATTACCTTATTACACCCGAGAGATGTGAGTATCTAAACACTATTTGTGAGGTGCTAGTGTATGACCTCCGTGCTTGTCTATTGGTCTTTAGTGGAACGATTATTTGTTGTAATTACTTTTATATTAGTGTTAAATGACCCCTAACTTGTCTTTTGAGTAGAATAAAAGCGCATTTGCTTGAGGACAAGCAAATCTCAAGTGTAAGGGTATATGATGAGGCGAAAAATGATCCGTTTTTAGGGGGTCATTTAAGCCCGAATCCGAATTTATTTGATCAAATATTGCCCTAAATCGTTCCTTTTGTAATTTTAGGTACTGGGAGAGTGAATTCTGGAAAAGAAGCCATTTTGGACGTTTTTGGAGCATAAAAGTGAAGAAAACGGCAAAGTCTCAATTTTCCATGCTGGAACAGTACATGAAGGCGTCAAGAGTTAACCCATGACGGCGTCAAACCCTAAGAATTAAAATCCGTAGCTCATGACGGCATCACACAGGGCGTCAGAAGTAGATCAAGGCCGTCCGAGGAAGTATTTGGCGGCGAGATGACGGCGTCACACCTTTGTTCTTGACGCCGTCACCCCGATTTTCCTATATATAGTTTTCTAGTTTTTCACATTAAGAGAGAGAAGTTTTGGAGAAACCCTAAAGACGATTTTGGTGCAAATTTTACAGGTTTTTCAAGGGTTCCAAACCCTTGATACCTTGCATTGTAATTGAGATAAGTGTTCTTCTAATTCAATCAATATGTCTATGTGTTGGTTGTCTATATCTTGTTCTTGTCTCAATTCTATTATGCTAGACTAGATCTCCTTTGTGTTTGCTTAGATCTAATGAAACCTAGATATTGATTATGTGTTGATTACTTGTTTATTTTTGTCTTGGATGAATGATTTTATATGTTAGGCTTAAGAAAACTGGCAGATCTCCAAATGGTAACATGCTTGAACGTCTTAAGAAACATGAACCGAGGCGTACTAGGTCTTTATTGGTTGTATTTAATGCATGAGCCACTGTTTACAATCCCTATAGTTGTGTTGGGCATGGTGTAGGAGGAGATAAGAGCTCATAGAATTGGGGAGTTATGTATGCCACCCCATGAATGGTATTAAGGAATACAATCCATCATCCATACAATTATAACAAGTAATTAACGTGTAAAAGATATCTAGGGAGTAGTGAAATCTAAGTAAACACATTTTCTCCAATTACTGCTCACAACCTTAGTATAAATTAGTTTATTTACATTTTTAGTATTTTATTTTGATTGCATCTTAGTTTTGGGTTAGTTGAATAGCAACTAATTCCGCCCACTCTTCCAAAAACCGATATTTTTAATTGCTTTCTAAAAAATATAAAAACACAAAAATAATCATCCCTCACCTTTAGAACTAGTAATTAGGCTTTCTAATCCTAGCGACACTATTCCTAAGCTGAACGATCAATCCCCCGGTACTTGTCACTATACTATACTACAACGATCAGGTACACTGCCTGGTGGGGATTGTAAGCTTCTCGAGATCCCTCGAGAGGTAAAGCCTGTTGCGATTCCCACGCATCACCCATACCTATATATATATATATATATATATATATATATATATATATATATATATATATATATATATATATATATATATATATATATATATATATATATATATATATTGCATTAAGTTAAATTATCAACCTTTTCAACTTCATCTCAATCCATAACCGATTTTTAATTCTATACGAATTAATAAATATCATGTGATAAATTCTGGCAAGCCTTGCACTTCCATCTCGATGTTGTATATACTTCACATTAAATGCACCGGTTTTATTTTTCGATAAAAGTTTGAACTTTTGCTTATGTTTAAAACTCAACTTTTTTATTTGATATTATAATTTACAAATGGCTTTAAGTCAAAATTATGTATTTTTTTCCTTTCTATTCATTACTCAATGTGAAATTTTAATATGTGGTATTTTGCTATTATGGCAAACTCATTTAATGGGCGTAAATATTGGTTTCTCACTAATGATTCTACATACAGAAAAAGAAAACACTTTGCGATGCGCGGACCTTCTTCTTTTCAATAATAATTCAATTGCACACGATAAATTCATTCTAATATTTCTGAAAGAGTATTCGAAAGCAACTAGTTACATAAACTAATCATGCTAAAAAGTATCATTTAACCATTTAAATGTTGCTTTACATACATGCTCATGCACATTTTCTTGAATCAATTCGCACATGTGAGCTACATCAATAGAAAACGCACATAAATTACTTGTATATGAAAATGCATTAACATATATATATATATATATATATATATATATATATATATATATATATATATATATATATATATATATATATATATATATATATATATAACAATCACCTAAATATGTAAGAAACAAAGAAAATAGTTGGTATCCCAATCTTTGGTTTCATTTATCTGAGCATGCATGATCTTGTGTGATTTTCATGGTACCTGCGTATGATAACTAAATTAAGAAAAAAAGAAGACCAACTTAATTACAAATGTCTAAAAGATGTATGAATCATCTCCAAAATGTTGCAAAAGAGAATTTACATATCGCTACCAACAATCAAAGATCTAACAGATGTGTGAATTATCTTCAAATGTATATACTAAATGTGATTTTGGCAGGTTTAGATAGGCAAGAATTATGTTAAATCATTAATTTTTTTTCTTGCAACCTTTCGCAACTTTTGTACTTCATCTAACCGACTTTTAATTCTATAAATGCCTTGTGATCAATTCGGGCAACCCTTGCACTTCATCTCCTTTCATGATTTTATAGTTATTATGAGGCTGCATTGAATTTCGAGCATTAGCTATCTTGCACTCTATGCAATCTTGACGCCTACACAATAAATTAGAGGGCCTAATCTTATAGTATTATAGATATAATGAGACTCATTCCCACCATCCATCTAAAAATAAATTAATAGTTGAGATTAAAAATATTTTAATATTTCACCCATTTTTTATAATTTAAATATCTCTTAAACCGTTAATCGTTAAGCGAAAATAATTATATCATCTTGACGAGCATTTAATTATCTTTCTATAGACGGGCACTTTAATATACTTTCGACAAAAAAAAAAAAAAATCGTTTTTTTTTCACGTTTTTTTTCGTGACCGAAAAAATCATATATAATATTATATATCATATATGATATGTAATATATGATATTACATATCATATATGATATGTAATATCATATATGATATATCATATATAATTTTTTCGGCCACGAAAAAAAACGTGAAAAAAAAAAAAAAAAAAAAAAAACAAAAACAAACAAAACAAATTTTGTCGAAAATATAACAAAGTGCCTATCTATAGAAAGATAATTAAATGCTCGTCGTAACGGTATATTTTTTTTCGCTTAACGATTAACGGTTTGAAAGATATTAATATTTGGAAAAAAAAAAAATGAAAGTGAGTTTTTTAAATTATTGTGATTAATCTTATCCAGTAGATCAAATAAAGATGGATAGAAAATGGAGGGGATCTTAAATCATTTATAATCACTCAAAGTGAAAGTGATATTACCCATGTAACAAACTTACAAACACAACGGTATGTTACTTAGGGTGTGTTTACTTTTTTCTTTAATGCCTCTTAATAACCATTTGGGTATATAATTTCATTATTTTTTTTATTTGGGCTCATCAATTCTTTTTGATGGTCTTTGTGCATAGAAATTAAAAATATCCACTCATCCCCATTAAAAAGTAATAAGAGAAGAAGGACCCATATATCCCTTAGCTAAAAAAAAAAAAAAGTAAACAATCCCTTACACATTACTGTGTAAGGAAATTAAAAGAAAGGTCTATCAAAAGTGCATTTTTTATTTTGTCATATGAAATTAGTCACGGTAAACGTGGCATGACAATAAGTCACAGCCAGTGCCACCACTCTAAACATTTTTTATACTCGAAACCAAACAAACTTCAAATTCAAAAGTTTGTTCCTAGGATTACAATTAAATCACTTCATCTTTATTGGCATGACAATAAGTCACAGCCTTCTACAGCTTCAAAGATCGATAGGCGTTTTTTGTTGGTACGAAAATGATTACTAATGAAGATTTTAGTTAGGTAACTTATATACATCGTTGTTATTGTTATCTTCTTTTTCTATGTAATTGTGTATTCAACTAATTTTATTTATTTATTTATTTATTTATTTTTATTTTTTTAATTTGGTTGAGTTACGTTTATTTTTTGGCATATCTTATTACCACTAGGTTTCTTCACAAATCATTTTAAATTTTGTCTTTTTATACGAGTAGCTTGTAGGAACAATGTACATACAAGTACATCTTGTTTATGGATGTGTTTCTTTGACCGGATATATTGCCGAGAAACATGGTCTTCAATAATAGCTACGGAAGTACCAACAAACGAATGTAATTTCTTTTTGGACAAATTTAATGTATCGCCCCTTTATATACATTTTTAGAGGTAGATCTGCACCATGCTTGTTCACTAGTCGGAACTTGTGTACGAGTTGCAATAATATCTAGCAGAACCTGGTTCTGAACACTAAGGCTCTGATACTTGCTTTATATTATCTGGGTTTTGATTCAACAGGCTAAGAGAACGCCTTTTAGGACAATTTGAATATGAACATGAGGCAGAAAACATTCTTTATATGTATATAGAGACCGCATGGGTCCTTACGCTTGTATTCTTATCTATGGACATTAGTAAAATGCTACAATTTTTTAAGTAGTAGTATGTTGTAACGTCAAGTAAACATGATAACAATGCTCGGATAAGTGACAAGCTGATGTGTTCTATGGACTGTGATTTTCGGAAAGTGCCAAAAGACGTAGTAGCATTAAGATTATTTATTTATTAAGATAGATAACTCCCCAGAAAATAAAGATGAAAGATTTCATTTCAAATTAGTTTGGGAACTTCCCTGGTTGAAATGCAAAAAGTTCAAGGCTAGACGGACATTGTTCCAAAGAGTGATACTCAGAATGCCCTATTTTGACATAGGAAACCGAATCATTGACCATACCTTTTGTCCTCTTTCCGGTGCTTGGTGATATAAATGGTTTAAGTTGGTCAAGTTTACAACTAACAAAGTTGAATTTTTACCTTTAATACGAAATCCACAACTTTGAAAGTGTTTAGATTCTATTAGTGTGCAGTGAGTGAATAGCTAAAAGAATAGTGGCCATCTTTGAATATCTATTATAAAGTAGTAGTATAGTAAGATAAACATGGATATAACAAATACCTGGACCTGGAACTCGGCTAGATTCATGCCGGCAGCTGTGTCTAGAAACTTACCCTGATAAAGGCCAGACATTTATATCATTTTATGGTGTCTAGAAACTTACCCTGGTAAAGGCCAGACATTTATATCATTTTATGGTGTACCGATGCTACCTAAAGGTGTGCGGTATCAATGGGCCAAAATATAATGGCTAAGAAGTGTAGGAGTAGAAAGGGAAAAAGCCGTTACTAAAGACATGTTACGTGACATTGCAGCACTGTTAAGGATTACATTTTTATACGTAGAACAACACAGTTTTACGTGTCATTGCAGCATTGTTAAAGACGGATTACATTTTTATACATAGAACAACAGTGGCCGGAGAACCACGTTCTTAGCTGATTCTTAGCTGTATGCAAGAAACATAGGACAAACTCTTGTCACCAGAAATTGGATAGGGGACACAATGAACAAAACAGGAACAAGATAGGGGACACAATGAACGAACTATCATACAATAGATCCAAATATCACTTTGGTAGGTATGTTGATGCCTCAACCGTAAACATTGCTCTCGTTCAGCCTTTCTGCCAGTAGCTGTGGCCATATCACAAGGGAAATGCATCAATTACCGGACACAATGAACAAAACCAGGAACAAGATAGGGGACACAATGAATAAACTATCATACAATAGATCCAAATATCACTTTGGTAGGTATGTTGATACCTCAACCGTAAACATTGCTCTCGTTCAGCCTTTCTGCCAGTAGCTGTGGCCATATCACAAGGGAAATGCATCAATTACCAACACACTCTCAGAACCACTGTTTTGATTTTAGTTCGAATCAGTAACTAATCTATAATTACCTCTCGTTCCAGAACCTGCTGCTATTTTGCAAGGCAGAAAGTAGTTAGTCGGATAATAAGGAGAAGAATAAATTGCATCTTTGGTCCCTAAGGTTTGGCCAAATTGCAGGTTTGGTCCCTAACGTTTCGAAAGTGCAACGGTGGTCCTCATTTTGAAGTTTTTGCTGCATGTTTGGTCCCTGATCAACATCAAATGACTAAATTACCCTCGCCTTCTTCTTTTTCTATTTTATTTTCAACTTTCTTAAATAAATGGTCCCTGTGTTGTGCCACGTTTTACAAACTTAGTCCCGTTTTTTTTTTTAATTTATTTTTCTAAAAAAGAAAAAAATTAATTTTTCTAAAAAAAATTCGGAAAAAAAAAATAATTTTTTCTAAAAAAATTAATTTCGAAAAATAAATGATTTCTAAAAAACTTAATTTCGAAAAAAAATAATTTTTCTAAAAAAAATTCGGAAAAAAAATTAATTTTCCTAAAAAAATTAATTTTGAAAAAAAATAATTTTTCTAAAAAAGTTAATTTGGAAAAAAAAATTCTAAAAAAATTAATTTCGAAAAAAAAAATAATTTTCTAAGACAAATTTCGGAAGCTCAAGAAAGTGTTGAAATATGACATTATGCAAATCTACTGTCATTTAAAAACAAGAAACGATGGACTCCAGGGGTTTAGGGGACATTACTGGCAATATGCCAGAGAGCTATGGGGGTGCTTGGGATTTCTCTCATCATAATATGCTTATTGGTGATTTTAAAGACGACGTGTCAACCAACTTATGCATAACAGCTTTTTCACTTGTTAATAATCAGATAGGCAGTTTGGATTAACAATCACAAACCATCAAAGCTACTTATGTGCTGTATCAAAATCGCAAACACCCTCAAATGCCTCTGTGACCACGAATACTGTTCTCATTATGTCCCATTCAAAATTTTCAGAACAGGAGTTTATTAAGTTGACTCCAGTTTTAAAGTGATCTCGTTTAGATAACTGTTCACGCATAGGTTTCTCTTTTGAGTCATGTCAGTTGAACCCACAAATATATATCATAATCCTTGTTCCAGCTGATTTTGCTTGTTTAAAATAAGAAATAGTTTCAGGATAACTTCTTGGCCCCAGCCATGTTTTACAGACTTATGCAGTCAAAGCTGCAGAAAATTATGCAGCAAAGTCAAAATGACTGCCATGGATGATAGATGAACTAAGAGATAGGGAGTTATGAGAAGTAGCTTATAACAGCTCTCCCAAACAAGCAGCCAACTAAAAACTAATAGTAATCAGCATATATGGATGTTGTGGCGTACCTTTTCCTGCAGTGCCTTCACAGCTCCCAACATCAACTGTGTCTGCTCATAGAAATATAGAAGTCACTACACATAAACCAATTCAAATCTCAGGCTTGCAGTTTGTGAGACGATGTTTTCGCGTGGTCTTGAGCAAGGTGAAATGAGCATAAGTTTCAGAAAAGAGGTCGCAACTGCAATGTGCTAAAACCACTGTAGGGAGATCTTAGAGAAGGACAATTTCCCATTTAAAACTTTGTGGTTCAGAAACATTACTGTCAATTGATATATCAATATATGTAAGTATCACAGTGGTTATAAAATTCGTTAGTACTCCTAGTAATATTACATGTTTTAGATCTGTTGTTTACTTGGTACCGCTGCCAATTAATTTCTTTTTATATCAACGTTCATAGTATCATAAACATTTATTAAATCAGGATGTAGTTAGAAATTCCGCATAGACGAATTTTGTGTACTGGTAAGCTGACCTTTCTGGTTCTGACTAGCTGGAGAATGGGCTGGATCTGTTTCTCCAACTGCCAGAGCTCTGTGGCATCCAACTGTTGAACCTTGTGGTCCTCGAGCTGCCTGCAGAGCGTACAGGATAAAAAATTTAATTAGCTGCAATGTGTGCATTGCAAGTAAACTGAATAGGATATGCGGATCAAGTATAAGAATGCATTTAGTAAGCTCACCTTTGGACCATCTCTGTTAACTCATCAGCGGTGCAAACATCCCTGTTCTCTGGTGCACGCTTCAGTCACAGGTTATACTTGTTAGGATCTAGTCGAGTATAGCACAATGACCTAGAGAGGTTAGCTATATGGGGGATGTATTCTTAACAACAAAGGTTGACAAAACGAGCCGGTCATCAAGTAGCTTAACAGATCAAAATGGGACTTGATTACAAAGGTTGACAAAACGAGCTGGTCATCAAGTTGTGCAAGGATCAAAAGGGTCTCATTAGAACTCGCCGGCAACATCTTTTTGCCTGAATTTACTTTTTTCTCAAGTAACTTGTGCGCCTAATCTGATTTACTAAAATTATGCTGTCTCAAGTTAACAACCCAGGTTCTGAGTAAAATGATTTATTTTGCATTTTGAAAATACACTTTGGAAGACTTCCGACTTGTTTGACTCATGGGCCCATTTTATGTTTTTCACAGTATTTTGAATTACCAGTTTAATATGTTAAAAATAGAACATTACCCGACTAGACCCATACATACTTATGTTACCATGCCATTTTTTGGAGAATTATCTGTCTCCATGCCTATTTTTATGCATCTATAATTAGGTGGTAAGCCACAAAATCTATCCTATGATTGCAAGAAATGGCAGAAGTCACTGAAGTCTGAAGAGCATGACAAGCACTTTTGCAAGTATCTGAAGTCAGAACGAACCAGACACATAATGGTCTGCCTTACTACTCCAGGCTGGGTCTTGCCAGTATTTTTATATAAAATGCAGAATTCAGTGTAAAATATCAGCTACAGGTAGTTTGATAACTATTGTAACATGTTTTATCTCTTCAATCACGATTGTGAGTAGAGAATTGGAAAAAGTGTAGCTAACTAGTACTTGAGTATTATACCTCACGCGCAGTTCTGCGGACTATTTCTTCAGTATTCTTGTAGTCCTGATAGCGAGTGAGGATCTCGATCATGCTGCTTCACAAGTTCGGAAAAGCGAGGGTTAGTAGCAACATTTACAGTTTTGCCAATGACAATAACTTACTTGAAATTAGTGAAAACATTAGCATAAGAATTATCAATCTGGCCAAGATAAGCATTCCTGTAGAACAAGTGAGCACATTAGTGCTATTTTCATTGTCTGAACGTGTTCAGTGTAGGACGCACCTAAGTTTGGTGACAAGGTAAATACGGTCTATGTTGAATGAGTTACTGATATTGTTGGGAATTCCTGGTCTTTTGCTAAAATCCAGAGTGGATGCCATATGTCCACTAATAGTTTCTAGATCAAGTCCTATGCATAAATATATATAAAAGACTTAACATGGATATTTCACTGGAATCTTGGTTACTATCTAACAAACATCACTAGATATGTAATATGATATTTCTCTAGCATGTTTCTTAAGATTCAGACCTTAACTTTGAATTCTTGCGATTTTAATATACAACATGAAAATAATATTTTACATAAATCTGATTGGATCTTACTTTGCTCATATTCATACCTTTCTGTTCTTATTCATCAAGAGACGATTCATGCTCTAGTCTCCCTTATCGCCCTAGGAACGGGCGGATCAAAAATTTCACTTCGAATTTCGGACCTCAACACTATGACATTCCCCTCAATGCCCAGGCTAATGAAGAGACTACTCGTCGCTCTTTGGACTTTGCAAACTTAGCGAACTGAAACATCTTTCTGTTCATTATTCTTCAACATATGATTGGTAAGAGGGATTGCTTATTAATTAAAAAAAGATTAAAACTATTTAATTATTGAATTTCTATTGCCTTTTGGTTTATCAATCAAACATCTTTCAGTCAGCATTCAGACCCAAGTGTCATATTAACGTATTGTCTTGATTATCGTATAAAAATGTGACATATCACTATCTCGTGTCTTTCTTAAATTATCTTTTAAAATCGCGTTCCTTTAGAAACTACAAGAATGAAAAATGTTACACGAAATGTCGTGTTTTACGTTGGTACAATTGCTAGTGATAATTGACATTATATGCATTCCAAGTGGAAACTGACCATTAGATAGTAGCAAAAATATATAAAGTTTGGCTTAACAGAGCCAAGTTTGGAGAAAATTCAGAAGACATGGTCATGACTAGCTAATGAATCTATACTAACATACAAAGAAGATGTGAAAATGATCAAGTCCACAAACAGAATAGGAAATGCGTTTGTAAATTCTGGGTTAATATGAATATATATAGTGTAGATAGATAATGAGTTTTGGTGTGAGAAACGTGTATAACAGATATAGTTTCATACAAATGAGAATTACAAGGAAGTCGGAGGTAAGGCTTAGTTCAGAACATTGAGTGCGTCGAATTCCATTATATAGGATTTGGAAACACTTGCCTCGTATTTTGATTTCAGAGGTAGTGACGAATTAAATTATCTGTTTTATACTAGCTTTTGTTTCGTGGTGCTCAACTAATTCCAACTTATAACAGCTAAGGGCCTCAAAGTGATGTTGCTGGCAGACTGGTCCGTCTTTATCAAACATATGACAAGTAAATAAAACATAATCTCTAAGATGGCAGCTCACATATAATACATACATCATGCATAAAGGGACATGGTGTGTTCTTTTCGGGTATGTGCTACATCGAGGGGCAAGTATAAGTTGGATCCGCTATTATAGACGTTAAGCAAACACACACATGATATCAGTAAAAAGAAGTTATTGATGCGTCTCACGAACATTTGCAAATGACTGAATCCAGTTAATACCGTGTGATGTCTGGATAATTTATGTATTAGGAAATATTCTGGTATTTAAAAAATGTAGCGAGGAAATCTTATATTTGTATTCAAAGCTTTTAAATATTGCTAAAAATGTATTCAAAGTATGAATAAATAGATGGAAACCAGAATTTGACACTGTTTTAGAAGTCTACTAACAAAATGGGGTGAGAAATGAACTATCATTATGTTTGCAAAACTTGAGGGCTTTAGCTCAATTTAACAATTACAAACAACTGAAGTTTTGGCCCACTTCTGCCAGAAGATAATGTTTCTGGGCAAAAAGGACATTTGTTCTTTACTACCATTTGATAAAATAATAGGGTCAGCTACATACTTGCAAGCAACTAATGCAATATTTCCCACAAGTTAATCTACACACGTGCATCATATTACGCTATTTATACAAGCGTTATAACAAATGTCAGACATCCGACGACTTATCAGTCGTAATTCTCTGTAAGACTGATCAAACCATGTGTTAGGACCGTAACAAGAAAGATACAACCTTAACCAAGAAGTCATCCGATGTTTAATATGCTTCTTAACAGTGCGGAAGTTTTACGAGGTTATGTGACTTGTTAACCTACGGTACCCTCTCATATCTAGAAGGAAGGAAGGAACCGCAATATAATATATATTTTGTTGCCAAACAAATTGAAGCATTGGACCGCTTTATAGTTGAATCTCTACGGAGAATGTTGACATTAGAAGTCAACGTAAGTATTTGAGGTGTCCTTGGGCCTTATTGAAAATCTGTTCGACAAAGGACCAAACAATCTCAACTCTCCCTAAGATAGGTTGATGTAATGAGAGAGTGACAATGTTTTGACATGCGTACGAGTCTAAGGAGCCAATACAGTTCAAAGACCATATGGATCCCAATTCAAGATTAGAGAAAGAGAGCATGGCATAACAAGAGCATAATATATAGAGTTGGCTCAAACCCTTCATTTTGTCATAGTCCGTAGAAACATGTGAGCCTACACAACACCATGGGTAAAGAGTTTACGAACAAATTAACCATCATTATAGGGACTTTGGGTATGTAATCTTACGTCGGTCACTTTCACACAAGGTCAAATTCTTAAGCACTAAATATCTTTTCCTCAACATTGGCTAATTTACACAAAGGTAAATGCTACTATTTGGTGGGCCATAGTCTCAAGGCGAACAAGCAAAGGCAGATCACAATATCCCTTAGTAATGTTGTAAATGAGGCAAGAAAACTAGCGAGCTTCTCTGAGATTAACTCGCAAAGTACTTGAAATTGACCTCATTTAGACCAAGTCACGCTCAAGCTACCCGAGTAGACTTTCGAGTCGAACTCGACTATAAATATATTCGGGTTGTAAAGCCAGTGAGTATTATCACGCTTGTGTCTTTTTACGTTTTTTAGGTATATGTATATACACGTATTTTGGCACTATAATAAGCAAGGTCGAGTCGAGCTCAAATATACCAAGTTACATAATATTAACCTCTATAAATATAGTTACCAATATTCAAATACCGATAATAATCAAACCAGGCTGGGCTGGATAGTAGCGACTACACCACCGTGCTCGAGCTCAATCACTACAAATCGCTACTTGGTCAAGCTTGATTCAAGTATTTAACCTTGCTACAGCATGGAAAGCACACAGTGTCGAATTTAACTTCACGTTCTTAGTCTTGTTTTTAACAAATATTTCAATTTCTATATCTAAGCATGGGCCTTTCCTATAATAACTTTGACGTCATTATCTACAGGTTATATGAAAGAAGGTCGTGCATAACATGGAGAACGAATTCAACTTCACTTGTTTGTTAGCAATGTGCTTGAAAAATAAAAGGTCGAGTGAAAAGGTCGAGGGGGGGGGGGGGAGGGGGGGGCTTTAACATCATTGAAAAGTACGACTAGTAGAATATTCGGGAAAAGGATTCTTATGTTTCTCAACAAGTGAAGACGCAAAAGAAGAGCACAAAATTGAGCTAAATTCAGTAAGATTACTATGATAGTTCGTCAAGCCTTCATAATAAACGCTCAAACTCAAGATGTTTGTCGTAACAAGCTTCATTCGAGCTTTGTCGATATGTCTTGACCTTAACAAGCTTCATTTGAGCTAAAGTCGATGCATTTTTACCTTAAGAAATTTTGAGTTGAGTTGGATGTCAGTTGATAAAATCCGGACATGCTCAGCCTTGTTACACATTTGATGATACTTATATGTAGTACATAATGACCGAAAAAGTACAAATAAGTTATAATTGTTATACGGTTAAGCTTGGATGGTAATATGCCTATGGTTATGTTTTATACTACGCCAACTCGAGAAAAGCTTGGCTTATATAACATCACTCACTTGAATAATGAATGATAAAATACGGGACTCATCGAGGCCCGTTGAAGTTTATCCATATAAAGTACAAAGAGAATAGAGCTTGTATCTCCCCTTAGTATCAATCAATCGACAATTAATATCGCCAATATCTCATGAATATAGTAAATGAAACGCATATTTACCGTCAAACTAGGTCAAACAAACATGATAAATTGCTTAACGAGATTTTGATGTATTCCTATCCTATTTCATTGCCTCTAAACTTTATCACTTTCTAAAACCCGCATATAGCACAAATTGATGTTGCGAAAATTTGGTGGGCCTAGAACTTGGGTACACGCTTGACACGAGACAGAGAAGAAACTTCCAAAACGGGTCGACGTTGACCGGATGACGAAAAACTAATTGTTGTTGGAATGAAACGAAGAAAAACTAATTTTTGGAATGAAGCTACAAAGTGAGCTCACATTGACGTATTATCATCGGTCATTGGTTTGATCGGTGTTGTTAGAGGCGCTACTGAACTGTGGAAGATGTGTGTGATGATAGAAAAGAGGCCGTCGGAGGCAGTGAGGTGGATTTTTTGTGCTACATGGAGATTGCCACCAACAGATAAGAGAAAAGAAAAATAAAATAAAACTTAGAAAAATAGAAGTTTAGACTCTAAGAGAATAGAAGGTAAAAGAAATGTTGCCGACGAAGATAGCCGGATAATTTTGCTGTAGAAATCGTTGTTTTAATGATGATGGTGGTGTGTCAGTTTTTGTGTGTAGTTATTTTTTATATTTTTAACATACATTTTAGATGGAGAGACAATATAAATCAATCTTATGGTGTTGCAAATGTTACTAACACTCTGTTTCCGAGTTTATTTTTAGGAGTGAAAGGGAAAGGTTTGGGATGGTGGTAAAAAAAAATTGTGTTCCTGAGATTTTTTAGGAGGGGAGAGGAAAGTAAAGGATAGTAAATTACACCAAAATTACTCTCCTAATTTACTTCCCAAATTGGGATGAAATGGAGTGGTGTTGATTTTAAAGCTATTTTTTTGTTACTTCCTTCTATTTTCTTTCTAACTCGGGAACACAAGATAAAAAAATAATTTCTTATTACTCTCCTCTTTACTTCACTCTTTTTTTCCTCTCCATCTCTTTTCTTTCCGTTTTATACTCGGGAACAGAGTGTAAATGCTAGATCAAACATTTTGTTTGATTGTGCAAAGAATTTTCACCTAGATGAGAGTTAAGACGTGTTGGTTGATAAAGTTCAAGAATATAGTTGTGTGGATCAAAATTATTAACGTACGGAGTATCTTACAAGGAGTTGGTATTAATGTAACAAATATTTGATGGCAAACTAAGAAGCAAGTTTTTGCAGTTTTTCGAAAATTGAAAATAATATTTATTTCATCATTACTTTTGTATAACTACAAATTTAAAATAAAAATAAGCATGGATTGTCCCGGTGCGATGTATAATCAATTTGAGCAAAGTGAAGAGTTAGAAATTATTGAGATATATCGCATGCCTTTACAAAGCACGATCCAAACATTTTGTACTACAAATACGAATTTTGAGCAATTAATTGCCTCGCATAGTGGCTCATCACTTGCTAAGCATTTATAGTCATTAAAAACTAGTAATTACTAAAGGCTCACATGATATGTGTCATGTTATTAAATGAGTTGATAGTGTTTACAGGTTTGTTTTGCGGTTTATTGTGTGCGAGAATTTTGCTAAACCATGTAGGAACCTAACTATACTCAAGCATAAACCGAAGCGAAGATCGAGCAACAATCAAGTTTGAGTGCATATCTAAAAGCGAGATCAATATAATGTGGCATGATAAACTTACACTAGCAATGAAGAACCAAACCAAATCTAATGATATGCGAGACACTACAATGAAGCTTGTACTTTTACATTAAAGAAGATTTGAAGATAAAGGTGACACATAACAATGACACACAACGTGATTCGGGGTGTTGTAGTTAGGTAAGTCATAAGTGACAATACGCGGGTGTTGTGAGGCTACCCTCTCATATCTCTAGTTATGTGGTTTTTCAAGCTCCATAGCTTTAGCGATGTGAAATGATGAGATCGACTTGTGTGGTAGGAGCAAAAGTAGACAAACTTATTGTCATCGAAAAGAAAAGGGTGACTAGCAATCAATTAGAGAGAGGGATTTGATTTTAGAGCTTCAAGATAACCTAAATGACATATTGCATAAGTCATGTCAAAGATTCTAATGTGTAAAGTGTGTGCATCAAATATATTCATATAAAGACCTCATGTGATCATATGAAAGTGTTGCTGGAGAAAAAGTCATAATACTGTCATACTTTGCTTAAATCCCTACTAATTTAATTGTATATTTTTAGTATGTTCAACAAACAACTACATTAAGTCAGTAACAGTGAATATCAGCTACCTATCGTACTGTATATGCTTGAATAAAAATCTAGATACTTACCTTAGCAGTTAGTTCATCATATAACATATGGCAACAGAAGCAGCAGTAGTAGTAAGGCAACCACAGCAAAATAAAATCGGCAAATTATATAAAGTAGTTGTTTGGAAAACCTAAGTGTTTGTATCGATAAAACTAATTAAAGATCCAAACTCTACATCCACGAACAACCAACCAACTGCTGTTGAAATGAACAAATGGCTTTGTGGACAAAAATCAAAATCGAATCTCAGTTTTTCATTATAAGATGATTTTGATTCAACACGTACGTAGAAGAAAACAAATAACAATAAGAATAACAAGAAAAAAAAATAGAACGCAAAATTAATTAAAATAGAAACCTTTGACTAGTGGAGTACTCGTATAACCGATTATTCCCCGGGGAGAAAACAAACAACCCGACGTCCACGTCACACAGCACAGCCACTCATGAGCCTTCTTCATCAGTCCGTTACGCCGTTTAGAGAACGACACGTGGCGGCTGCCGTTATCTTCAATCCGTTTTAGCTCTACTTTGCCTCTCCCCATCAAAACCCTATCGGTGAAATGTGTTACAGTATAAGTGTTTGCTGTACATGTGTGAGAGTCAATATCATCTTGTAAAGTAAAAATAAAAATATAAATAATTTATCTCCATTAAATAGTGTTTTTGTGATACACCGCCAAGTGGTGGAGGAAGTGTTTTTTAGATTTTGGATATCTTTTTTTAGGCTTTATACAAGTGGGGGTAGGGTGAAATTTATTTGGTGAGTCACAAATTTTTTACTTTGCTCCACGTTAGTGCCTACGTTACTATTCGTATACCTTTTGGATTGCTTGCTGCTAACAGCAGGAGGTATGGCTCCTCAAAGCAACTCGCCTCTCTTACGTGGACAATTATTTGAGCTCGCCACTGCTTTTCACCACACCATCCCAACCTCCTCATCCCTCCTCACTTGATCCTTGCTCATCTGCACGACGAAAAGAGAGTCGGACAAATGTGTACTTTTATTATTATTATTATTATTATTATTATTATTTGTGAGTGTAAAATAAAATATAGTTGTAAGTGGTAGGCCTCAAATGAGTAATTTGAAGATAGTTGTGAGTAAGGAGGGAATTAGTTGTGAAGAGATGTTAAGGTGATGTGACACTCATGGGCCTCAAATGAGTAATTTTGCTTACTCATGACACCTTTCCCTCTAAGGTTATTGTGCAAGTTCTAGGCAATAATATCATGGTAATATATTTTGCTTCATGATGCAACAAAAGTGAAAATTTGTATTAAAGTTTGATGAAACAAATTTTACTATTTTAGTTTTACACACGCACACGGAAGATGAAAAATGTATAGTGCTACTTTATGTTTAAACAAAATATACTATACTATATTATACTCGCGAATTTCGTGGCTACATATAAAAGTTTATATGTTAAAAACATGTATGTAAGAAAATAGATATAGAGTTAGGATCAAATAAGAAGAATAATAAAAATAAGAAGGATAAGAAGTAATCACAACCACACATTCTAGATGCACCTATAAAAATGGATGCATCTTCATTCAAATTTTTCCTCCTAAATTAAAATGTGTGGCTAGAATTACTTCTTACCATTCTTATTTTAATTATTCTTCCTATTGGATCCGTTCCCAATAGATATATAGATAAAGGGAAGGAAAAATAATTAAAATGAGAAGGGTAAGAAGTAATTCTAGCCATACATTTTAATTTGGTAGGGAAAATTTGAATGAAGATTTATTCATTTTTGTAGGTGCATCTAAAATGTGTGGTTTTAATTACTTGTTATCTTTCTTATTTTTATTATTCTTCTTATTTGATCCTAACTCATGTAGGATAAAGCTTAGTCAAAACTTTTCACAAAATATTTAGCTTATAAACCCGTGAAATTGAGTGATCATGTAACTTTCAAAAGCTTATAGACTCGTGAAATTGTGTTAATATGTTTAACTTTATGTCTTGACTATCTTTATAGTTGTAGAAGTATTATTTTTACTTTTCATATTACGTGACACTTGATCGGTTATTTGATACGATAAACTTAAGATTTTAAACGGATACGTAGTAACCCCCTTCTACGTATTCCACACTGTTTATCCCAGTTGAACTAGATCGAATTCCTTAAGCTTGTTTAAGGTTTAGTTATATTAGATAAATCTAACACAACTATAGTAGAAACTGTGTTTGAATGTATTAAATATTATACTAAATCTAATCTTTAATATTAAGAAGAATTGTTAATGAAACATTAAAACAATGAACATATAATTCAACAAACAAACAAGCTCCAATATTATTAATAATTATACAAATACTCTCAAAGTATTAGGGTTACAAATAATTTTCAAAAGAATCATAGCAGGAAAATTATTTGTTATACAAAGAAGACTTCTCTTCCTATAATAGAATAATGCACTGAGGCATACATTAAATTGAAGAAACACGGATATAAAGTAATTCGTGCCCGGGTGAACTTCACCCAGTGGGAGCAACAACCATCTTTTTGGCGACGTGCATTCCCCATTTTGAAAAGCAGGTTGCTATCTGAAATAATAGCAAGCCATTTTGAAAGAGAATTTTTAAGAAACATGTTTTAGGAAACATCATTTCAAAAAAAATAGGAACTATCGCTCAAGCATGTGTATGTTTCCGTGTCATTATTGAATGAAATTTCTAGAAGCGTACATAATATCGATTATACGAAAGACATGTCGTGAGAAGAATATTTTTGGAATTTTATATTTTTTTGATTTTTATGGTTTTTGTTGGTTTCATATTTTCTATTTACATTTTGGTATAAGATGTGTACAATATATATTATTCAGTTTAAGAAGATGTTGACATGAATACCGGAAAAAGGATATCGTTTTGTACGTTGTAGAAGTCAGTAGTCAACATCTCTTAAACTTTCACCACCAAAGCTTTCGAGGCTCCTGAATAATCGTCTGAACTTGTGCCTTCTCAATGTGATGCTTTGGTAGCTTCCCCCAAATTGACAGTCATCTTCTTGAGACCACTTCCCCCAAGTAGTTGAAGTGATGCAAAAAGTCTCTGTTGGGATATAAAAGATCAAGGTACTTCTGTATTTCAAAGTACTGCTGTGTCAAGGTACTGCTTGAAGATCAAAGTCAAAGTACTGCTGCATATTGAAGATTATTCAAAGTACTTCGAAGAGTATAAGGACTTAAGTGCAATATTGATTAAATGATTAATATGTAATATTGTATGAATATTCTAGAATTAGTTAGGGATAATTACTTGTCGTTCAAGTTGATCATGTAAACCGACTTAAGGTTATCTATAAAAGGAGCTTTAAGAGGTATTAGTCGATATATGTTTTAGTCGAAGTTCTAAGAGTCTTAGAGCTTTATAAAGTCGATAATAGTTAGGGATTGTTAGTGAATTTGTGTAACAAAGCAGGTTCAAGTTTGGTTTAATATAAAAGTTCTTCTTAAGCTTTGTGTTAATAGATTTCGCATACTTTACAAGGTCAAACAATGTTTCAATATTAATAGTGTTGAGTTTACTTAACATTATTAAACCTTTACAAGCTACAAAGTAGTTTGATCAGAGTATATCGATCCAACAAGTGGTATTAGAGCTTGTGTTGGAAACTCTAATTAAGAAGATAATCTCTTAAACCGATTCTACTACAAACCCTTCAAGATGTCGACAGAGGCTGCACCTGCTCCATCCATCACTACTGTTAGAATTCTTATTGTCAAGAAGGGAGAATATGACTTATGGGCCATGAAGATTAGGCAGTACATTGCCATCACAGACCATGCTTTATGGGATGTGATTGTCAATGACAATATGGTACTTGAAGAACCAGTAGAGCTCCCAGGACAACCTAAACCACCTAAACCAACCATCCCATCTGCTACAAAGAGAAATCAAGATAAAGCTCTCAACATATTACTGTCTGCTATTCTTGATGGACACCTATTGAAGTTTCATGATGCACAGGATGCAAAACAACTATGGGCTGCAATTAAGAAAAAGTTTGGAGGTAATGATGCTTCCAAGAAGATGCAAAGGAACCTGTTAAAGCAACAATTTGAAACTTTCGTTGTTGGTGAAAGAGAAGGTCTTGATTCTGCTTATGAAAGATTCCAAAATCCTCTGAGTATGTTAGAACTATATGGAGCTGAGGCATCAGTTGAAGATGCTAACTTGAAGTTCTTGAGAAGCTTGCCATCATCATGGCATGTAGTTGCTACTATGATCAGAGGACAACCAGGTTTGGACACAATGGACTTTGATGATCTCTACAACAATCTGAAGGTGTATGAGCATGAGATGAATGGTACTACAAGTTCAAGCACACATCAGAAACCCCAAAACATTGCTTTTGTATCTTCTGAAAGCAGAAGCAGTACTTCCAATAAAGGTACTGCTTATCTTGTCCAAAGTACTGTGACTGAAACTCAACTTCCATGTAAAACTATGGTCACTACCACTTCATCACAATCAAACACCCCCACCTCAGATGATGTTCTATGTTCATTCTTTGCTCAACAAGCATCTCCACCTGTAACGTATCAAGAAGATGTCTTGCAAATAGATGATGATGCTATGGAAGAGATTGATATCAGATGGCAAGTTGCCATGATCACTGCAAGGATCAAGAAGTTTATGAATAAAACAGGAAGAGGCATTAATTTCACAGCTAAGCCAGGAATAACATTTGATAAGTCCAAAATTGAGTGCTTCAATTGTCAAAGGACTGGTCACTTTGCAAGGGAATGCAAATTTGCAAAGTATCAAGCAAACAAGATGATTGAACAACCCAAGACTGAAAGAAAAGAGGTTCCTATTACTGAACCAAAACCAAAAGCTTTGGTTGCTCAAGAGAATCTGCCAGAGATTGATTGGTCCAATGAGTTTGATGATGAACCTGTAACCTACTCAATGGTTGCATTGGAAGATTGGAGCACAGCTTTTGATGAAGAGCCTGGATATGCTGCTTTGGAGTCAAGAGATGGTCTAGGAAGCTTTGATTGGAGCATAGAGTTTGAAGAAGATCATGTTCAGCTTGCTATGGTAGCTACTTCACCAAGTTCATCCACTATCTCTGAGGTATGCTCTAAGTGTAATGATATGTATCAAAAGTTACTTAGTGAATATGTAGCTGAAAGAGACAAATTTCAAAGGGCTAGGTCTGAGATAGCTGGCTACCAGTTGACTTTAGAGTCAATGGAGGCCAAAATAATTACTCATGAAAACAGTGAAGTAGCATGGGCTGAAACATATAAGCAACAAGAGTACCAAGTAAAGCTGAGTGAATGGAAACTAGGATGTAAGGTGTCTGAACTAGAGAAAGTTACTAGTGAGAGGGATAAGTTGTTAGAAAAACTTGCTGTTTGGAATGAATTAGGTCTGTCATATTCAATTTGTTGAAAAACAAAGAACAGCAAACATTAAAACTGGCCTAGGTTATGATAATGATAGCACAGAAAGTATTCTAGTTAAGAGTAGGGAACTAAATCTTACAGTAGATACCTCAACTAGTGATGAAGAGTTCATAAGTTTGGATGAAAACACTTCTAGTGATGAGGAATCCCCTAGTCCAACACCTCCTGAATATAAGAATGACAAGGGATACCATGCAGTTCCTAATCCCCAAGGTAATTTTCAACCACCAAGGAAAGATGTCTCTTGTTATGGGGTAGATAACCTAGAGTTAGGAAAAAGCTTAAAGGTGAATCAAATCCTGAAACTTTAGGAGAATCTGTTGAAGCACCTAGGGTTGATGAGAAAAAGTTTTCAAAACAAGCAGTACCTTCAAACACTTTCCAAAGTACTGCTGATCACTCAGCAGTACCTCCAAGAAATTATTTTCAAAATACTGCTAATTTTAGAAAACCTTTTGGAAAGGGATTTGGGAATGTTGGTCCAAAGGTCTGTTATGTATGTTATAGTCCTCATCATTTGATTAAGGACTGTGATTATCATACAGAATACTTAAGCAAAAATCCAAAGACCAGATCTGCAAATCAAAGTCACAGTGCGAATAAGCCAAGGGATAATAAACCAGTTTGGAATTACACAAATAGGGTTAACCATAGTAATTTCTCAAAAGACTATAGGTACCCTCATCAGAAAAGATCATTCTCCAAACCCATAGTACCTTCTCAAAGTACTAATAGAAAGTCCACTAAGCAAGATGCTGCTAGCAGAAACTCAAGTGTAAGACCTAGGAGATTCAATTACTATAACCCTAGAAGGCCTTACAACACAAAAAAGATGATAGAACACAGAACCCAACTCTAAAAGTTACAACTAAATGGGTTAAGAAAGAAAGTACTGCTGGGGAACAACCAGTACTTTCAGAAGAAAAGGGTGAAAAGGGGAAAATTGATAAGAATGAACCAAAAGTTTTGGAAACAAAAACATTAATTCTTGATCATGCTTTTAAAGAAAGTGGTGATTACATACTCAAAGAATTTGAGTATGTCACTCCACAAGGGGAACACAAGTCAGTAATGGCTTGGTTTCCTAAAAGAAACTAACCTTTTTCATGTGTATGCAGGGCAACCCAGAAGAGGAGCTTAAAGATCATCTTATTGTTGATAGTGGTTGCTCTGGGAGTATGACAGGAGAAAAGGAGCTCTTGTCAGATTTTAAAGCTTATTTTGGAGGAAAAGTTGCATTTGGGAATGATCCTAATAGAGGAAGTGTTGGGAATTCTGTTAAGTAAGAATTCTGCTGAAGGTTACTGCTGAAGAGCTGGTTCCTGCTAAAGCAGTGTATCTGCTGAAGACTAGTTTCAGCATTATTAGTTTCTGCGGATATAGTATTTCCGTATTTTATGTATTATAGTTTGGATATGCGTGAGTTTATTTAGGAAGTGATAATGTATATCTTTTAGAAGTTTTAGAATATACGTTTCTTGGGAAACGGTTTAGGGTTCCTTGTGTATAAAAGGAACACACGATTATGTATTGAATTACGTTTTTAGAAAACACTTCTCATTATTATTAAAAAGATCCATAGAGGATCAAAAGTTCTTAGTATTAAACTTGTGTTTGTTTCCGCTTTAAAATACAAGTTACAGAGATTGTCTATTAGTGTGTTATTGATTACAGTAACATAACTAACGATTCTAGAGTG
>JARVZY010002379.1:0-77616 GCA_030686995.1 Artemisia argyi | reverse complement strand
TCATATCCTGTGTTAGCAATTATACTGTCAATTAGGTTTAGATTCGTTCAATTATTTAGCATTTTTGCATACAGAAATAGAGTAAAATAAATTAAAGCGCTAATTTGTCGGATACGTATCCAACTTAAGGCTCGTTGCTACTGTACGTCTCGTCCTATGAAACTTACCTTCTAAATGCTAGTTGCTACAAACTTGTAAATTGATGCTATTCTTATGTAACAGGCATAAAAACCTATAGCATAATGACGTGACACGGATTACTCCGACATAACCTAATAATGTGTCACAGGGTATGCTGACGTGCAATACATACAATAGCAAGGGACCTAAGATTAGATACACTTTCAAGCAAAATAAAAGTTCCAAATATGTGAGGGGTGTCTGGGATTGCTTATATTTTTTCTGCTTAGTTTGAAGTAAGTTATTTTTCGTATAAGGTACCTGGCTACCTGCTTATATCAAAGTGGTTATTTAAGAAGAAATGGCATCTGCTTATTTTATAAAAAAAGGCTTAGTAGCTGTAGTTTTTAAAGTGTGACATGTTAGAAGCATCCTCAAATAAGCTAAAGACGCCACACCAAAAACAAAAAGCTTCTGAAAAGTAGGTATAAGCCCAGCCCATAACATAAGCATAAGCTGTTTGGCTTTACCCAAACACCCTTAGCCTAAAACTTTTTTATACACAGCAATCTTTTTATATCCTGAAGTGCTTATGTTCTAAGCAAAATAAGACAACAACAACAACCAACCCCAATGTAACGCACTAATGCACCACAAAGCTGAATGCAATAGACTACTCAGGTATCAACTAAAAAGCAATGGTGGAAGGATACTAGTAAGCCACAACTTATGTTAGAATTTGGGTGTGTCCGAGTGGTAATAATCCTGATATACTCTCTCTGAATTGTGTAGAGATCACTTTTAGATTGAAGTATTTCGACCCTATGTGCCTCGGGTATCACGAAATCCTCAATTGGATAATTCACTTTGTTTCTATGGCACGAGAGAACAAAGCAACACACAGAAATAAAATTGTTATGTGTGCTCTGTTTTGGAAGAGATTGACCGAAAGTTAGTTAAATTCAGTTAAAAACGGTTGGCAGGAAAAGGTGTGTCTTCTAGCGGGAAAAGGTTGGAGGAAAAACAGGTAATACCCGAATCCCAAAAAATGGTTCAGGTTTTAGGGGGTTGCCCCTTGACCCCGCACTTAGTTGTGGGGCATCAAGCTAGCTAGAACTAGTGTGCATGGACGGAACTATGTAGGGGCAGGGGAGGGGCCCGGCCCCCCCAAAATTTGCGGCACCTAGTGTAAATATTATAGGTTTTAGGGGTAATTTAATTGAGGTTACAAACAAATCTCCAGTCCCCCCCCCCCCCCCCCACACACACACAAAAAAAAAAAAAAAATGTTCAAGTTCCGTCTATGCTAGTGTGCACTCCGCACCTCGTGACTCGACTATAAGCTAAAGCTGACTAAGCCCTTGATCTCAAGTAAATCACAATTACACAAAATATAAGTGATGACACTAAAATCACCTAACAACTTCAACCTTATAAAGGACTCAAATGTCTTATCTCGTACCGATATGGGACGGGTTGTTACACCCAAACATTATCTTAACATGTACTGTAAAAAAAAAAAAAAAAAAAAGACTTGCCTCATAAGGAGTGGTTTGAATGGCGGTACGATTGAGTCTTTTAAAAAGGTTTTTACGTTGTTGGACAGCTCGTTTGTTTTCTTCACGATTGGTGTCGAGTTGACGGATACCTGTTATTATTACCCAGTAACCTACAGCGGCACTTGCTGCGTACCATATCAGTGTTTTGAGTACTTTCATTTTTGGGTTCTTTTCTTCTCCCATTTTTATTCTTTTTTGTGAATTCCAGAAGAAGCAAAGGTTTTGATGATTTCTGGTGTCACACGTTGAAATGTTTTCTTGTGTTAACTGATTGATTTAGGGGTGTTTGGATGTGTGGAATACTATTTGGTTTTAACTAACAAATCTTTATCTAGATCAACATCAAGATAAATTATAAATTTTTAAAAGAGATCAAATGAACAAATTATATTAAGAAAATGATTCTTATGTCTATCTAATTAGCAAAACTTAGGGTCCGTTTGGTTTATAAGCGGGGTTGGATTATGATTTAGAATTGGTATAGGATTTGGATTTGGATTAGATTTAGCAGGGAGAATTTATATTTTAATTAAATATATTTTATAATAAATTATAAATAAAAACTATTTCGATATGCATGTGGGACTCATAGTATATCTTGGAGATAGAAAAAATTGCGCATGACGATAATTTTTTTATTTTTCAATAGATGGCTATTTCGATATACTTTCGACGTTTTTTTTTTTTTTTTTTTTTTTTTTTTTTTAGCTTTATTTTTTAGTGTTAAAATATTCGCCCTGAAAAATCACTTGTGATATGTACAATCACATGTGATTTACATAAATCTCATGTAATGTTTAAAATAACTAATCAATTGTGATTATACAAATCATATGTGATTTTCAGGACGAAAAATTCAACACTCACAAAAAAAAACTCGAATAAAAAGTTTGTCGGAAGTATACAGAAGTGCCCCTTTATAGAAAGATAATTTGATTTTTGTCGTGATTGTATGATTTGTTTCGCGTAACTATTAAGGGTTTGTGAGATATTTAATTTTTAAAAATAATGACGAAAATAGGAATTTTATAATTTGATGAAAAAAATGAATTGTTACTATTTGTCCATTTGATCTTTAGAAAATATTTTATTTATGTTAAACTTTCCTCATCATAATTATACAGGATAATATTATGAGAAAATGCTAGAAATACTGAAATAGTACCAAAAAGTTTAAAGTGGGTCCAGAAAAAGGTCGTTTTCAACATTGACGTGAGATGATGGATTTAGTGACAATTACATCCGGTCTTAGACTAGTTGCAATAAGGTGTTTTAGTCGGTTGGGTCGGTACAAGGTCCTAGTCGGTCACCTATTAAAGTGTAGGTCGGTCGAGGCAAAGTTGGATGAAATGGTCGGCCAAGCGACCTATTCAAGTACTCAATCTATCGTGTTTATGTGTGTGGTAAATAAGGGAAGTTTGGTTTTGGGTAAAAAATAATTAAAAAAAAATAAAAAGATAAAAAAATTATTTAAAAGAAGATGTAGTTCATCTTATTACACTAAGTAAGTCACTAAAGTAGTGTAGAAGAGAGAAAGCCGAAGTGGTGGGGAGATGTATCACTTGAGTTCCTTATTGTGTCAATTACTTTCATGCTTTCTTTGGTCGATAATAGCTTTGTTTGTTAAATGAGATTTTCAACATGCTTTCTATGGTCGATAATAGCTTTGTTTGTTAAATGAGATTTTCAACATTAGTGATTGACCCAACTTATATAGGTTCATAAATTGTACAAGTTTGAACTAGGCTCTTCCTTTCTGTCAAGAATACAATAAAGTAAAATAGCACATCACCCTTTCAAAATTTTGAAAACAAACATCCTGGCTGAGGATTCACAATGGTAAACCTGAAAACAATAATCATGAACCACGTTTAAAACAGCACGACTTTGTTCATATGTCCAATAAAAATGCTTTCATGATCCAAGTGTGAGATCATTCGACAATATTTCGAACAATGTGGTATAAACTAAAACACAATATCAATCGTGGGAGTTTCTTTTTTCTGCATCTATTGTCTAGAGCTATAAAAAGACCGAAAAAACTAGTAAATATGTATTCCGAAATCAAACACTACAGGCGTTGTTTCTAGTGCCTTTTCTTTTCCTCTTCTTCCTCCAGAGGATCGGGTTTTCGAGTAGGTTTTTTAGGAATTCCCCAACTCCTAATTTTGTCTCTGACTTTGTCATTTCCAGAAGGTAAGTTCTGTTCATCTTTTCTCGTCTCCTAATAAACCAAAAGGTTACACCCTATAACCATGATCCAGAATAAAATATTACTACATTATTACATGAATTTGTTAGTACCTGTTCTGAGATATTCTTAGTATTTTCCTTTGGAGATTTTTTGAATAACTGGAACTCCTGAAGATCTCCATTCTTGATGCTCGCCTCTAACTGCCAATGGTATAAGTATAAACAGCTAAATGAAGATGAACTCGATCATAATGAGATGTAGTTATGGTCACTGTAGAAATGAATAGCTTTTACCTGGATATGAAGAATGCACAGGAGAATGCTAGCAATAGGTAACCAGCTTTCCTCAGGTGACAAAGATAATTTCGATCTGTGAGCACAACAAATAAGCATGTTTGAACAATAAGAGCCATGTAGCTCGAAGGCGCACAAGTATAATAATACCATGTAAAATATGACAAATGAGAGTGTGCTTGACTTCTGTAATAGTAATCGGCATCATTTATATACACAAAATAATCAGATCAGAAGCCACATAAGCGCCAAAAACTGACAGGAGAGGATTAAGGACAAACAAACAAGGCATGGGGATCCAAGTATAACAGGGATTACTTTGTACAGTATAGATACTTCATTAATAAGCGAAAAAATAAATATTTAAGGATGATTGCACTTAAAATACGGAACGGAACACTGACTATGAAGATTAAAGAGTGGCCTAGGGGCTAGGATGAGCTACAGCAAGGCTACTTGGCTTGAAGAAGGTTAGGGACAGATATCACCGTAAGTAGTGCTGCCTTTGTATTTAAGAAGTATGACGAAAATTTATTATGATTAAAAAGAAAATATACATTACATCCTGAAATATGGATCTGTGCTAGATATAAAATTAACATGCTAGTTTCAGCATTCAACCATAACTAAGGTCATACAGTAAAATTATGAAGAGTGGGTTGACTTATTTAAATTAACAATAACTCTAAAGATAGACCAAAATTCTGGTATAACCTATAAGCTGAAAAACAGTGTGCAAATTCATAATAATGAGAAGAAACAAATAGATACAATGCTTTGTGTGACTTGCATAAAGAACAATTGCAAGATAACCATTATTTATGAATGCAACTTGCTGAAAATCCTGAACCTAGCTCATCAATAAATATATGGGCCACACAAATCTTTCACACAAGTTTGAGGTTATGTGACATTAGTCACTAAAGGGTGGGTACCACGGTTACACAAAACAACAAGTCAACAAGTATGTATGAACATCTACCAATCCCAATAAATATCAAGGAATAATGACAGAATAACATTGATAAATAAGTAAATAACACTATCAAATAACATGACATAAAACAATCCTAAAACTAAACAAACTACCTTATGTACGGAGCCAGGTAAACCAAGGCATATACCGCGTAACGCTTATCCTCTGTATCCATCCAAGCAAACACCCAACTCTACACAAAACAAAAAACAATTAATCCTCATTATACTCTATTTGCAAAACTAGTTGTACCTTTTATTTTATAAAAGCATTCGTAGTAAAGCGTAAAATGACAGTAAACCTAAACGCTTCTTTTATTAGCATTTCTATTAAGAGTATATTTGGCATTAAGCATTTAGGAGCATTTAAAGCAACTAGCAACTAGCATTTACTCCGTAGCATTTTGTACTAATAAGTAGTTAGTTGTTAATGTTTATGGCATGTCATAAACATTTCTTCTTGTTTTTCTTGTTAGCGAGTAGTTTAGTTTGTTAGTGTCGGTTTGATGCACATGTGGTGCGTTTGTTTTAGCCCTGACTGGGCCCGAGTTGGGGGAATCACCCTCATCCTATGTACTTCAGCGTTTTTTTGGTGTAATATATCTTTACCGGGTGGAAGACCCTTTACCAAAAAAAAAAAAAAAAAAAAATGGCGGTCCTAATATTTTCTAAACGCTCCAAATCAAAATGCTACTTGAAAGCAGCTAGTGTTTACACTTAATAATTACAACCATACAACTATGTTACCAAACGCTTTATCAAAACAAATAGCTATTGGTTGTCGATACTGCTAACTACTACCGCTATTGCCAAACATACCCTATGAAGGAGCATTTACCAGCAACTAGCGTTTACACTTAATAGTTACAACCATACAGCTATGTTACAAAACGCTTTATCAAAACAACTTACTGTCTACTACTGCTTTCTGCTAGTGCTATATTTAAAACGCTAAAACGGCCGAAAAAGGTTGTTAAAAAAAGGCGAAAAGCGGTAAGTAGTAGTAGTACTGACCATCCAGTTAAAATAAGGAATGAAGCTAATAATCCCCATAACAGCAAACCTTGCATCAGCTGAATCAATAACCGACTCCCCATCCTCATTATCATGAGGACTCACCGGCAAAGGAAACACCAAGGAGTTTAAGACACACGCGCCCATAGCCACAACAAAAGGCGCGTCGTGTAGTAACTCCGCCTTACACCTACCACTACTCCTCATCATTCTCCTCTTCTATAAATTAAAAAAAAAAAAAAAAAAAAAAAAAAAAAAAAAAAAAAAAAAAAAAAAAACATCAACCAAAAAATGGTTATAAAATAAATGGTTTTTCTAACTTGTCCATACGGGCACAAGTTAACCACACCAAAAGTACATCAAAAGTATACAGGGACCACATAAAAGTACACATGTGTACTTGGGCGCTTGTGTGGCACAAGTTAGAAAAACCCTAAATAAAAATATGAGTAGTACCTGATTGATGTTTAGAGTGTGGAAGTGATGGAGTGTTGTTTTGTAAAGTGGTTTGAGTTGTTTGGGGGTGATATGTGATGATGATGATGATGATGATGATGATGAGGGTGTGAGAGTTATGGAGTTCATTTTTTCAACGGTGTGAGTTGTGGAGTTGCTGCGGTTGGTGAAGAAAGGAGATGAGTGTGATTCGATGGTATGTGTGCCGTGTTTGGCTGTTTGTTAGTGACTGGTACGTGACTTTATTCCCTTTTCAGTTATCGACGTTTTATAAAATATAAAATCATTTAAAAATGCGGGATAATTTGTGCACTTTATTTTTTGATCGGAAACTCATATGTAAAACCGATTAAAGCAATATACATCCACATTACAACAGATTAATGCATATAATTAAGTGTCCAATCAAAAAATAAAATACAAAGATTCATTTTCTCTCGGTTTATATTACATCGCATTTTTTATCAGTTTCAGGTTCGGTACTTTTATCAATTTAATATCTTTGATTAAACTTTATATTTTTGATTTCATACTTTTAAATTTTTATTAGTTTTATAATATAAATAAAATTATAAAAAAAAATAATAAATGAAAAAAAGTGAGATCTGTAATATCTAGAGTAAATTACACCATTGATCCATATAGTATTTTTCATTTTCTACATTGGTCCATATAGTATTTTTCATTTTCTTGGGTTTAGTCTCAAGATCGATGAAATTACACTGATTTATATCTAGAGTAAATTACACCATTGGTCCATATAGTATTTTTCATTTTCTTGGGTTTAGTCTCAAGATCGACGAAATTACACTGATTGTTCTCAATATCTTGATTTTGCATTCGCTGAGTAACCAAAACCCTAACGCTCGTTAGCTGCAAGGGTTTTATTGTCTTTTCGGCGTTTATTGTCCAAACACCTTATAAATGGGTTCTATATATAAGTGATTATTTATTTGAAAAGATGAAGATGACGAGAATTTTAATGGTGACTGCGATGGTGGTGGTATTGGTGACGGTGGTGATGTCCCAAAATTAACATGTATTAAACATAATCTAGAGAGAGAAAGAGGTGTGAACACTTATAGTTTTAGTGGGAGGGAATTGCAAAAATCGTCCCTAAACTTTGCCCATATTGCAAGTATCGTCCCAACCATTTGGAAAGTGCAGATATCGTCCCTGTGGGAAAAGTTTTGGCAAAATTTCGTCCCTCATTTCTAACGACGTTATGTGGGGACTGGTTTGCACATCACGCGCCTTACACATGAGGGCTTTTTGGTCTTTTTACACCTGGTCCCCATTTATATTCCCCCAAAACAGATTCATTTGCACTTTTTCGTTGACTTAAACAAAACACCCAAATCCCTCAAACCCTAGAATAAAAATCACTCCTCAAATAATTTCTTTGAATGCAAATCTCATCCCCAAATTTAATACCTCTCAAAACTTTCAATTATGGTAACTGGAATACAAGAATGGTATTTAGAAATGAATGGTCAACATTTAATCCGCATGAAATTTATGGTAAGAACATGTAATGGAACAGTGATGAAGTAGGTTAATCAATTTTGTTAATGTTGGTATTCTAATCCATTTTTTTTTTCATGCAACAGCTGATCATCTAGAAGTTTTCTCAATGAAGGTGTTTCATGGTGGAACTTTCACACCATCACCTAATAGGAAGTACTTTGGGGGTAAGATACAATATGTAGACTTGTTAGATATAGAGTCGTTTAATGTGGATGTTTTACATTCTGTTGTGAAGATGCTCAGATATGATCCTAGGGAAATGATGTTCTATCACTTTAGGATACCTGACAAGACACTAGACTGGGGTTTAAGGGCTTTGGCAAGTGATGATGATGTTATTAACCTTTCCCAATATGTTAAAGATAATAAGGTTATTGATGTCTTTATTGAACATGGGGAGACCACAGTTGAGAGCTACTACATGCCCAAATTTTCACAAACTGTAACAAATCACAATTTCAGGTTAATTTCTATTTTCGGAAAATTTTACTATTCATGTTACTATTCATTTTTACTATTCATTTCTTTCTGAATTTTTCCCGAAAGTTGATTTTTATTTCATATTCTCGAGTGATAAATCATTTCCATGACAAATTAAATGTTTGACACTCGTCAGATCATTTTCGTGAAAGTTATTAAGGAATGACACGACATTACACGTTTTAGGGTAAAACGGCAATCAGAAATTCTACGCACAACGAAATTTGATCCCGTCAGGTGACCCCACATCAGAAAAATGTTTAACACATTCATGATTTATTTGAGAATAAATCATAACTGAGAAAAATCATGGCCCAAATAAACTTCGGCCGTGAAAAACTGGAATTTTCAGTTTTACGCGTTTTTACTCAGCCGTAACCCTAGCCTTTACCTGCACCGCATTTCTAAGATGATTTGAGCTTTCAACTTATTTAAATAAGTCAACATATTTTTCCCTCCTCCATTGACTAAAAATCATTCCTTGATTTTATAAATCATTCCTTGATTTTTAGGCTTCCGGTTTGATGTCTAAAAGACATTTAACACCAACCGACACCAGACTGAGCCCAGTCTTGACATTATAAATCATTTTAAATCATTTTTAGCATATTAGAAAAGTAACATTTTACTTTTCTCAGTTTTACGCAATATTCGTACATTTTACGTATTACGCGTTTTAGACCCGTGTTTCCAGCTTTTAGCAGGTTTTACCACCCAAATGGAACTTATCACCCATTTTATATTTTATTATGGGACTTATGAACATTTCTAACAATACTTTAAAGTTTCATAATTTTACGACACCCGGTTTTACGTTTTGAGGCCTAATCATTTACGGTTGGCATTTCCCGGAGTCAAAATGCATCTAATAACCAAGGATAATACCAAGCCAAGCCACCTCCCCCTCCTTATCTGTTTTGAACCGCCAATGGGGGGGGTAGTCACACCCTTGGTGGCTTGATCTCATGGCTTGATGATCTAGGATGCATACATGTGTATTTTGGCCAAAATATCTCTTGAAAACTAACCTCCTCATGGACCTATATATACTCCCTCCCCTCTCTTCCCTTGGCCGGCCATCAAACACACCACAACACTCTCCACTTAGCTTATTTCTTCTAATTTGTTGCAAGGTTCAAGTGAAGTTCAAGTATAGAAACCCTAGATAGCTTATTTCTTACCAAAAATCTTCCAAAACCCTAACATACTTGGTGTTTTTCTCTTGAGTTTAAATCTACTCAATACACCTCAACCTTTATCATCTATCTTTCAAGAATACTAAGAGTAGAAAGGTTGCTTGAAGTGAAAAGGGTTGAAGCTTGTCTATCAAAGTCCATTTCCTTACTAGTTACTCCTTTCTTTCATTAGAAAGCCTAAACCTAACATGCTTCTTGTTTATTTATCATGTTCATTTCATTTATATGTTATTCTTGCTATATTATGTGTTGTAATTATGTCCATGATGAATCATGATGAGTAAAAGATGTTGTTGTAATGACTTATTGAAACAAATTACTAAAACAAGCAAACTAGTGAATATCTTGGTATAACCTGATCAAAATGGTAAAAATTTTATATTGGATTATTACATATTACAGTAGAGGACTTAAAAAGCAAACCATAGCAATTTGAACCACTTAAAAAGAGTAAACGAGTCAAAAGTTATGGCGATTTGAAGTTACCAAAGATTTCCGGCAAATCTGCCTAAATGTTTCTGTGATTTCTGAGACAGAACCTAAAACACGCAAAAAGAGGCCTTTCTGGTCCGATTCATGAAAAAGTTAAAACACGAAAGTTGTCCGGAATCATGTTTTCATTCAGGAACAAAGAGGCTCAAGCCTTGAAAACGCCTTCTGAGTGAGATATTTCTCAGTTTTCTTAACAGCTATTTACATATTTTAAGTTACTAAGTTATTGTCATACTTTCAAAGGAATAAAAGGTATTATGACCTATAACCAAGACCACCACCATGGCTAGAACCAAGGTAGTGTCTCATGACCATGGAACAAGGACCAAAGGTCATGGCTAGGCCATGACGAATGACCAAACCAACTTACCAAGGCGTAAACATGAAACAATGAAATTGGCGATATATGGAACAAGCAATTTGTATCTACTTCACCTAAAAGGAAACCATGAGATTTTACCAAGACAAATGGTCATACAAGACTTATAAAACTACCCCTAATAACAATCTTCATGTACTATAAACTTTCCTAAGTTTATACAAATATCGGACATGTAACTTTTTCGGATCAAAACTTATATCTATATACTTTATCAACTACTACAATAGTAGGGAGCTTCATGTGAGGAGTTCATTATGTAAGCCGTCGAGATGAGTTGTGGATTTACGAGTTAAAGTGTCCTGGCTCCTCGAACGCTTACTAACATGACTTCTGAAATATGTTAGCCCGAACGGTAGTAAACGATATACCAAAACATACATGTTCATAAATCTTTCTTTCAAAGACTTACAAATATACATCATACCTCATCATGGACTAAATGCAAAACATATATATAGGCACTCCGTTATATTCTTTACACAAATCCTAAGTCGCAACATTCTATTCTAGGTTGCTCGTAGAAACCTACACGATCCGATCATCACCTTCATTATTTGCTATCATACTTGAGGTGAGTTCATAGCCCCGCTTACATTACTTTAATGTTTTACAAACCCTTGGGGGAAATACATGCTACTTTTAAACCGAACACAATGCTTTGAAACTGTATGCTGCCTGATTGTTTTATTATTACTAAGTACCTACCTTGCCAATCCTAGGCCCCATCATGAACCATTTAATCACTAGTATTAGTGAGCGCGAGTATTGTGAATAGGCCTATTGGGATTGACGAATCCCATTTGTTTGAGCAGTTAGTTCAAATGAATGCACTATATTTGAAAACATTAAGTATGACGGCAAAGTACTTACCGGGGCAACATAACCGCCGATTGATATTGGTACACGTTAACGTTTTGGTTGCATGAGCTTAGTACATAATAATAACTGTTTTGTTTTCTAACATGAGTATGAGTCTAATTAACTCATTACTACCAACATATTGTGTTCAACCTTAAACAAACTCTATGAATTTCACTCAACCTTTGTGTTGACCTCTTAAGCATGTATTTCAGGTCCATGATAATCAAGAATGGAGCGGGAAGGGCACGTACCGAAGGAAGAAGGCTATAAACAATTATGTCATTCTATAAAAACATCATAGACTTTATATTGATGTGTTTTGAAACAATGCAACATTTTGGGACCTCACTATGTAAACTTTGATATATTTGAATAATATGAATGACAACTCTTTTTATTACGATTCGTTTAGAGATCGTTTTCTATTATTATGACTGTTGTGCCATCGAGTAACACCCAAGTTGAATTCCGCTGCAACATGAATTGGGGGTGTTTCACAAACTGTCCAAATAAGTGAGTTGAATGAGAATGTTGATGTAGCTGCTTTAGATGAGGACGCTGCTCTAGGATTAATGGTTAAAAAAACACAAAAAAAGGGGAAGTTTCTTGGGTTGCCTAAGTGTAGACATAGGCTAGCTTTAGACTGGTTAACAAATAATATAGATGGGGAATATAAATGGGGACCAGGTGTAAAAAGACCAAAAAGCCCTCGTGTGTAAGGCACGTGATATGCTAACCAGTCCCCACATAACGACGTTAGAAATGAGGGACGAAATTTTGCCCAAACTTTTCCCACAGGGACGATATCTGCACTTTCCAAATGGTTGTGACGATACTTGCAATCTGGGCAAAGTTTAGGGACGATTTTTGCAATTCCCTCTTTTAGTGGGATAAAAGAGAGATCAAGATAGTGATCTCGTTACTATTGTGGTAAGTGTCAGACTCTCACATTGTGTGAGGGATGGGGTATTTATACCGATATATGCGTGGAATCTTGTGACCTTACATAAGACCAAGATGGTCATGACTCATGACTCACGAGATTCATTAAACCTTTACACAGACAATAACAAACAACTAACTATTGTATCATAATAAGACCCTAAAGATGATTTACACATTTCCTTCTCTACCAGGTGACGTGGTAATGGGGGTTGGAAGTTGAAGAAGATTGGTGATGTAAAAGAAGGGAGTGTTTGGCTTAATGTTTAGATATGGGTTTAGAAAGATTTGTGTTAAAAAGTTTGTTTATAAGTTTTTAATTTGAGGTAAATGGTAATGGTGGTGGTGGAGAAGTTGAAGAAAAGGATTTTCTTTTTTTTTTCTTTTTTTTTAAGCGATAATAGGAAATGTCAGCGACTATTGGTGTTATAGAGTAATTGGACAAGAAATGCCGAAAAGACGATAAAGCCCTTGCAGCTAATGAGAACTTTAATGAGTGTTAGGGTTTTGGATAATCAAAATCAAGATGTTGGGGTATGTACATCTTTTTTGGATGACGACGGACTCTTCTTCAAGGATCTAGCCCTAGGCAACAAGCACATTTATGAGTGACCTTTTAACCGGTAGTTGAGATTGAACTTAAGACCTGTTTAATTTCTCTAAAATCTTCCTTAATTAGTGAAATGAACGTATGCGATGTTGCAGTCATACAATTGAAACAATGCCACAATGTCAAAAAAAACATTACAGTATAAGTTTCGTAACAAGTAAAAAATAAAAAATAAAAAAAAAATAAAAAATAAATAAATCATCTATCATACGCAAATTTTACAAGGAATAATCAAATTCCTTATAAGAAATATCAAATCAAATTTGTCACAGTAAACACTTACTTGGCGGCTTTGAACCAACTGATCTTGCTGCTAGCACGTTAAAGGTAAACCACGTAAAGCTATGATTATAAGGAGATATAGAGACGGGATAAGTATTTGTAAGCTTCACGTTACGCTACATAACCCTAGTACTGAGATGCCATCACAACACAATTACCACAAAACTGATCATTTGACCTTAAATAATCAGAAAAAATATCATCACTTTCTCAAAAGTAACACTATACAAAATTTATAAACTAGTTGACAGCATTACGGGTCACAAATTTATATACTCAATAATAATAAGTAATAACGACGGACTCATGTACCAAAAATGAGAACGTACTCATGTACCAAAGAAAGAACCTCTTTTTATACATTATTGCATACATATGCGCATTCACAAAGCAGAGATGCTCTGCGAAACCCAAAAATGAGAACTTAGTGATTATGTTTATTGCGATATTCACATTTTTGCTTTCATAACAGTTACAGAAAATCTCAAGATACACCAAAAACTTATCATGTAAACATTTGTTGACAATTGCAGTTGCCACGACAACGAAACATACATATTATATATAAAGCTTCAAGAGATTTGGCCCAAAGAATCAAGCAATCGCGCTTGCTGCTATACTTCAAACTTCAAACCCGGGCCTTCTTTCTCTTTTTGTACGAAAAATGAATCAAAAAAATGGTTTCCTCACTAACCAATTGTTTGTATTTCCAGATTTAACAATAACTTAATACACAGCTGAGGAAGAGCATCCATCTTTCTTGATTGTCGGTACCACTGCTTGCAACCAAAAATTTAGCCAAGATAAAACACCATCAACGGAAACATAAATATAAGGAAATATATTAATTTACCAGAATATACACAGCATTACATAACTTGTATGTCCAGGAGGATATCAAGCATCAGCTTCACCTATCCCCCCATCTTTCCGACTTGTAATAGCATCAACTCGCTCTTGTAACTGAACCAGTAGGTTAATTATAATTAATACTCGAGCAGAATAATATTATCTGACTAATTTAATAGATAGAACTTCAGATAATCTCACTTTAAAACTTCTACACATGGATGAGGTAAAATACAAGAACTATTCTAGCTCACCTGTACGTATTTTAACTTTTCGGCGGTTAATTCCTCGGTCAAGGTTGTTAACCTGTATAAGTAAAATATTACATAATCAAAAACAAAATTTAACCTAAAAACAGTAAAGAGGAATAATATAAACTACTGTTTAATAACCTGGATTGTAGCTCAGAAACTTTTGTAAGTAGTGAACGTTCTCTATCAGAAACTTCAACCTGAAAATTGGTAATAATTACTACAAAATGCAACGGTATATTTATTTATCACACATTAACACCATAGCTTGCGAAACAAAACACAGCACTTTATTATTGAGCGCAAGTAATGCATGTACATACAGATCCATTGTTCTCAGCGCTGCGAGGCAGTGGTGGCAACTTCCCATTTTGAGCAGCTGAAATTAAATTTGTTTAAAAAAAAAAAAAAAAAAAAAAAAAAAAAAAAAAACATTTGTTAGTCAAAGTTTCTTCACAAGTACGTTACGAACCAATGGAAGTTTTGACTCACCATCTGCTCCCTCGGTTTGTTGCAAGCTATTTATCAAATTTAAGATAAGATCCTGTGGAACAAGTGGTTTTTTTGGGGGGTAAGAACATCGTCAAATTCATATTTCTGAATCATTTGATGGCTACATGATTCATTTTACCTGTTGAAGTGACGTTTGCTGAAAGATGCTTTGAAGGTGTGGCATAAGCATTGATGTAGATAAATTGCTATGTACAGAACTGGTATTGATCTCCCTAGGTGCGGGCTGCAAAACAGTCAAGAAACACTTCAGCGTCACAAAATTCATGAAGTTGTACAAAGATGATTTTGATTAGGCTACAAACCATCTTATTTGAATCAAATATCCAATCGCCTACACTTGCAGACTTCCTCAATGACTCCTAATATATTAAGAAAAGGAATTAGATAAGAACTTGCACAAATTTGTAATTCGTAAATGAAATGCTGAATTGGCTCCTTACCTGGGGTGATCGTCTTGGAATTGTAGATAATGGAATATCCTGAAGTAAATATTTTGAGTTAGAACCAAATTTATAATACCAGTAACATGACAAAACAACATACCTTTACAAGATCAACGTCTTCAGATGTCACGGAGAACCGTCCTTTTATTTGCACCAAATTTGCTTTCGACTTCTCATCCAACGTGTCCCTGAATCCTGTGGAAGTCATAATATATTCTTAAAATGTGATCCTTAATATCTAATCATAAAACAAAAGGTGAGAATGAATAATACCTCCGGTTGGTTTTATTGGAGCTGATAAACTGTTTCCTGAAGCTCGGTTAGGAAGGTTTAAAGGACCGCTAAAGCTGGGAGCTCTCCTAACTTGGTGATAAACTTTATCAACTGCTTGTGAGCCGTCACTCTCGTACCTGATAAAAAAAACGACCTAATTGATCACACACACACACACACATATCCAGACAAATATGTACATGTAGACATGCATAATACCTCTCTAAATTCATACATGCATAATCGGAAGATGCTAAGCAACAAAAAATAATAATAATAAAAGAATAAAGAATAAAGGTGAAACCTCCTTTCGAAAGTACGTGTTCTTTCAGACTTGGAATGATTCAAGACCACACCAGCCATAAGAGGTCCACTCTGTGTCTGCCGACTTCTTGCTGTTAAGATTTTCGTTTTAGCCTCTACTGGATCTTTATCTTTATCTGAGGTTGATGGCAGTTGTTCGGTTTTTGATCTGCTTTTTTCGAGAGATATGTTTCCTTTGTTCTCATCCATAAGATTACTTTCTGGAGTATCCCCCTCACTGCTCGGGCTTTCAGGAGGGGGGGCTATTTCTTCGCTGATGAAAGTTTATGGAAAAGCCAAATGTTTAATAGAAACACAAGCTATACATTAATAGGTAAATAAAAGCTCGCAAAGACCACCAACCTAATAACAATCTCGCTTGTGGAATATTGGTTGCCAGTAGTAGCCTTCGAATCGGGCACTTCCTGCAGCAGAGAACAATACCATTTTTTCTATAAATTCTAAAATTTTATAAGAAATAAGTAGTCAATAGTTCACATATAAGGGACAAAAGCTAGCATAATATCCAAAACTTGGATAATGTTATAATAATATCCTTACATTGTTAACAAAAGAAGTTGAATTTACACCATCTTCCGAGATATCTTGAATTTCGTCGTCATCTTGCATCTGTGGTGAAAAAGAACAATAGAAGTTATAGTTGACTATAATAGTACAGCAAGCAAATTTTTTGTTGCAAAAGGAATAAGATGTATAGGATGAATACCAAGGATGCTTTGAATTTTAAATCTTGAATGTCAAAGTTCCAGGCACTAACACCGCGCTGGTACTCGCTCTGGATGTCATTTCAAGAATTGAAAGAATTACTGTATATAACGTGAAACTATATTTGGAAAAAAAAAAAAAAAAAAAAAAAAAAAAAAAAAAAAAAAAAAAAGCGCGTAATAACGTCTCTAACCATTGACATGGCTTCTTGTTCAGCTGAGGGCATCTTCTTCAGAGCTAGTTGGGCAGCATCTTTAAGCTGGCGATATTTTTAAATCCATATAAAAAAAACTACACAGGCATGTTAAATAAAGTTATATACACCATAAAAGTAGGAGGGGATACCTGGAGGGCTTTCACACGATGCCAGAGTGGTGGCAAGTCAGCGAAGAGTTTCTTCACGGTGAGTTCTGGAGGTTTAGCATGCTTAAAAAATGCATGTTTTAACAACTTCTCAGCAGTTGGTCTTTTTGTTTGATCTTTCACCAAACACATCGCTACCATTTCCTTAAAAGACTGTTCAAAACTCACTTTATTTAATTATTACTGTCAGATGTGTGATCCTAAGAATACTAAATATATGATACCTTAGAAAAACGTTTATCACGATCGTAATCAAGTCCAGGGGGTGCATTTTGAATAGTCATTAAAAGGACCTGTGACACAAACGCAAAGTTTAAAAATAAGACTTGAAAAAAAAATTACACTGATAGTGCACAGATTCACTATGTTCGTAGAAGACGAACCTTCATTGGAGGGTACTTTGAGAAAGGGGCATGACCATGAGCCAACTCCAGTGCAGTAATTCCAAATGACCAAATATCAGCCCTGAAAATTACCACCATATTCATGATTATGGTATTTTACAATCAGAATGTAATTCATTGTGAAATTATCGAAAATTAAAATTTGAAATATCATCCGCACACACTTGAAATCGTATCCACTTCCTGGCTGCAGCACCTCTGGTGCCATCCTGTAAGCAGAGTACAAATATTAAAGGAAAGACATATGCAAACAAAAAAAAGTATATAATAATAAGGGTTGATTGAGACATAATGAAACACAAAATATATACTAACCAGCAAGGAGTTCCCACGAAAGTATTTCTGGAACGCTGTCTATCACCTCTATCAAACATACAAGCTGAGACACCAAAATCCCCGAGCTTTATCTCCCCATTAGTGTCAAGAAGTATATTTCCAGCCTGAATCAAAATAATGTTTGAATAAATCGTTTATATGACAAAAAATAAGAGTATGTTATGTATCAGGAATGACCTTAACATCACGATGTATGTGACCGTGTTCATGCAAGTAAACCAATGCCTTGAGAGTCTCCTTGAGAATAGAAGCAATAGCAGACTCTTCAAAGCCATCTGGATACGCTGTTTTCATGAGATGCAGACAAGAACCTTCAGCCATGAATGGCATAACCACCCAAAGGTTTTGGTTGACAGCAAATGAACAAAATGCCCGTATCACATTGGGGTGATCTATCAAACTCATTGTTTGGGCCTCCCTTCGAATATCATCCTGTAACCAGCCCTTAGATCAGTTATTTTATCACAAGAGATTGTACTAATATTAGTTATAACCTATTTACCTATTTGTTCATTTCCTCTATATTTCTACTTTTTTTCTTTCTATATTAAACATTCGTCCAAAGTGTATAATAAGGTTATTCATTTATTGCTTTCTTAAGCAGAATCCATTCCAGATCGCCCAGTGTATATTGTTTGTGGGGGAAATCCAATTGAGTGCTTTAACTCTAGGCAGCATTATCTCTTTCTAATTCCAGTTTCTAATATATATGTGGAAATTTGGCAAGCAAATGAGAAACACGTAACTGATTTGGGGCATGACAGTAAGGAAACAACTAGAATATTATGATAATGAATATTGCTTGTTTTTTTGCATTTATATACAGATGAAAGGTATAATTGTGTATCTTATTTTTCAAAGGCAAGGAGAAGCTCTAACTAAAAACACCGTCAGAAAAGACAGGCAGATAAACAAACAGTTTCGATAGGGCTCTAAGGTAAAGCACCAAAATAATTCAAATTAACTAAGAAACCATCAAATAAAGGACACCCAAAATAGACAGCATAACTAATCTACATTCTACAAAAGACGGCTTGAAAAGGTTGACATCCACGCAGAATTAGAATAATTGAAAAACACCGCAAAGGCAATCATCCTGTAATATATGTATAGTGAATCTGTGATCCAAGAAAGACTCATACCTATCATGGCTAAATTTTAGAAATCCTAGGGTTCTTTTGGGATAACCAATATAGCTACTCTAAACGGGTAAACGGATGAAGTTTTTCCCTATTCACGTTACCCGGTGAGGGCGAGCCTTTTTGAGTTAGATGTATTGTGGCCTCACCAGGTTAATCCCGGGACCGTTTCCGACCCTTCCCTGGCCACCCCCAAATGTACACACTTATCAAGGTTTTTAACCCTTGACCTCTTGTGAGGAAACCAATATAGCTGCTATATGCTAGAAAAATAAAGGACAAGTACGGTTAAGAAGCAAAAGAAATCCACTTCAAAAGATCTTATCCTTTATAGGTTTAGGCAAGTAGTGACAGTAAATGCTTCACATTATCAAGACATTTAAAAGGCATTTTGCAAACACAGAAACAAAAAGCATAGCATTTCTCCGTTGACCGCATAATAAATACTTCCCAAGGCTACTAAACACTTACTAAATACATGGACCACAGCCGACAGCCCCACACAGCCACACCTAAACTTGGATTAATGTGAGCAATATCAAGCAAAATCAGCGCAATCCACAACTGTAACCTATCTTCTGAGTTTAGCAAAACTCAAACTAGTATCATAAGCCACATTTTCAAGAAAACAGAAAGTAGGTGTCAAATCTATTGACAAGATCACCCGAGCCTGAAAAGGTCATTAGCCTAAATCCCCTTATGTCAAATTAACGTCTATCAAGAAAGTTATATTCTTAAAGAAACTAAACCTCAAATCAAAAAGACTGAATTTGGTCAAATAAAGATAACAACTTTCTCGATACCCAGATGAAACAAAACACGAAACTCGAGTCTATTGCATTATCGCTCTCTAAAACCAAATTCTCATCCATCCGTGAAACGCCTAAAACCCGTTCTATTTTAACGCACTTGATCAAGCTCAAAAAGCATTTATCCATAAAGGGGCACACAGATCAAAACCAAAACTTTACAAAAATCACAGCTTTTTTTTCATATCCACTTTGCAAACTTTATGCAAAAATGAAAAAGTTTAAAGAAACTAAAAGCCCTTTGACTTGTAAAGTCAAACAAGCCAAGATCAATATGAATGACATTAAAGATGACATAAAAAGCTACACAGAAACATAAAATGAAAAAGGGTAATACTTACGAGGTTGCTATTGATACGTTCAAGATCCAAGGATTTAACAGCGATGACGTCATTATTAGGAAGATAGATCGCTCTGTAAACAGTAGCACTAGCACCATAACCAACTTCTTCACAAAGCTTGTAATCATTTGGGTTTGTGGTGTAGCTTTTCTGACCAACAACCATCACAAGAGTTTTACTAGTTTATTAAACTTGTGGGTGATCTGAAAGCAGCAAGTTGGAAAGAGTAGCAAATCTTGTGGTTGGGTGGGTGGGTGTCGGAAAATCAACAGAAAAACTAGGACCGGGTTGTCTGTTGATGATGGTCTTTTTTTTAATTAATAGATTTTTGTGTTTTTTATTTTTTTATTTAGCTAAGCATACTCTCAGCACCCATTTTCACGTCAAACTCCACACTGTTAGAGCACGAGGTGCAATAATAGTAGTAATAAGAGAGTTAAACTGTCTTCTCAGCGTCGCCTCAGTTTGTCCCACCATTTTAACTTACGTCTTACTCGTACATTTAAAATCGCCGTTTCGGATAAGGAGGTGATTTGCACATTGACATTTATACCCTCATCTTATTTTTACTTATTTTCACCCTGTAAAAAAACACTTATAATTTGAGTGTTACAATCAATTGTGAGAGTGTGCAAATCATCTTTCTTTCCATAACTTAAGTCAAAACTCTTCGCCATTTTATTTTATTTTTCTATTTTTTTCCAAACAAAATTATTTTTTATTTATTAAAAAAATACAAATTATATAAAACTAAAAAATAAAGTTAAAAAAAAGTACATTGCATAAACTTTTAACCAGCTTAAAACAAACTTTCTAAATGTTTAATGGTGTAATTAAAACTTTATATATGTAAAAGATTAAAAAAAAAAAATGAAAAGTCGTCATATTCATTGAAACACACATTAAAAACACAACACAAACCCGAAACCATTTTTAATAGATTAAAAAATCAAAAAAAATTAAACATTTTCTCCAATTTGGCGTAAGCAACTCAAGTGGCGAGTGAAATAGCGAAGCACCAAAGGGTACAGTGGCAAGCTGAATGGCGAGGGCCACGTGGGATTAGCGAGCTTGGCTTGTTGCTCCACCCAGTGCTCTTAAAGCAGATGGTGCAGTGGCGAACAACACGCCATAGGGCTTGTTTTTGTAGAATGGCGCCGTCATTCTGCACCGGAGTGCACGCCATTTGATCGCGTTCGCCCCTTCGCCAACCCATTTATGGTTGTGGAGGATTTTTAGTTATAGTGGTGTTATTGGGTGTGTGCTGAGGTGGCAACAATAAGAATTATTAGGTTGCTTTTTTTATGCTTAAAATGTATACCTAATCTTATGCGGCAACATCTTGTTGGTGATAGCAGATTGACTCATTTTTTCACAAACAAATAAATCATTGTCATGCTGATTTATGCATAAGTTTAGCCATCTCAATCATCTTCCCACGATTATTACTCCCACGGTCCTAAATCAAAAATGCTTAAAGTTTACAAAATGCCACTAAGGTTATGTTTAGCGTGGGCTTATAAGATGCATATAGAGACTTGAGTTTATAAAATAACTTTTTTTTGTCACACAGGCTTATGAAAGCTTTTATAAGTCATAAGCCTCCATAAGCCTAAGCCCATTGAAACGGGCTTATGAGGCTTATAGTTGATCAAATTACTTAAATACCCTTCAATATATAATTGATTAACACGCAGAAGCTTGAAATATATTTTAATATTAATTTGATGTATTTTTATGCGATTTTACATTAATAAGTTTTATCTCAAACTAATTCGCCAAAAAACTTTATAAAAATATAAGCTCCTGCTTCTAGCTTATAATATAATCCCCAACTTCAGCTCCAGCCCATTTCACTTAAAATACCATAACCCTGTCTAAAATAACTAGATAAAAAATACATATAAAAAACATATTTATTTAAATATTTAAAATTGAGTAATGTTGTTAGATTAAAATATTATTACAATAAAAGACAATGCAATTTATTAAATATCTAAGTATTTAATTACAATTTAATATGCTACTCCATTCGTCTCAAAATAAATGTCCATAACAACTATTTTGAGATTTCCCAAGCCAAATGTCTCTTTCAATAACACCCGATCAAATTGCTTCAAAGTGGGTAAATATAAAATTCTGTTGGTTGATATTGAAATGATCATACTCTTCTTAAACTTTGTGCAAAGTCAAACAATAGTAGTTTTTTTTTGCTCTCAAAGGGCGTTTGGTTTGGAGAATGTTTTTGATGAAATTTTAATATGTCAAGAGAATTACAATGTAATGTGAAAGAATTGTAATGTGAATGAAATGAAATTTTTTAAAGAATTGTAATGTGAATGAAATGAAATTTTTTAATGAAATTGTAATTGTAATATGAATTTATTTTAATGTGGATGAAATATAATATCCCTTTCGCTTTTTCCACGTTTGAGGAACTCGATGTAGAAGCTTTGAATACACTCTCACGTGTCGGGGCTATTGTCAGCAGCCACTCTAACAATGTTAAGAGCGGTGCTTTTATTTTTCATCGAATTAGTTTGTGTATTCAAAAAGGAGTGGGAGCACAGATTGTGTCTAGACTCCCCTCCAACTTCATGTAATTTCCTTGGTTTCAATGAAATTATTATTATAATAAAATAATAATAATAATAATAAAGAGTTAAATTTTAAAAATAAAAAAGAATTAATATAATAATAATAAAATATTTAATAATAATAATAATAATAATAATAATAATAATTTAATAAAATAAAATACTTAATAATATTATTATTATTATTATTATTAAGAAGAAGAAGAATAAAAATAAATAAAATAAAATTAATAATAAAAATAATAGTAATAATAATAATAATAATATAATATTTAATTATAATATAATATATTTAATATTATTATTATTATTAATTTAAGAAAATATTAATAATAATAATAATAATAATAATAATAATAATAATAATAATAATAATAATAATAATAATAATAATAATAATAATAATGCTTTAAAGTAAATAATTCTGAATTACAACGTAATTCATAACTTTCTATCTAACTTCCCATGTAATCTGAATTCCCTCACTTGACGTAATTGGAGTGACTGAATTACAATTACAACGGAAACTAAATAGCCTACGTAATGTAATTTGAATTTAAGTTCCATCCAATCTGCAGACTAACACAGCCTATGTAATGTAATTGTATAACAATTACATCAGATTACAACGAACCAAATGCCCCCTCAGTTACTCCACACCAGTATATATAGGATAAATAAATTTGCACATACAAATTTTCTTTGTTATACATTGTCGCCACTATGCGCGGGTAATCGTCTAGTTTAAGGAAAAACATGACAGTTTTATCACTAACTAATTAATTTATATTTTTTTTAATAATTATTTTAAGAACGATTACTATTATAAATTGGATCCAAATTTCTTATCTATTTTAACAGTGGACAAATAATTTTGAACAACCCAAAATGAGAAAGTGAACAAATAATGGGTGATCATCTCACATTATCTTATGATATTGATACGGTGCAAGCCTTTTAGTGTCAACTCAATCGCTTAACATGATTTTATCGATATAACTTTCATCTCCCCGCTTTGACTTATTAATTAAATACCAGTATGATATTCGAGCAAAGCACCGAGAACGAGTACTATATTTAAGGGTGATTGTATTTGCTTTACTTTTTGTAAACGACATTTTTCGATGACAACTGATAGTCTTTAATGGCCGTGTGCTTGTGATGTGAGATGGTGAAGAGTGTTAATACAAATAATGTCAAAAACGTTATTTGCATTATTCGGTCTTCTCGTGTTTTGATAATCACAAAATATAAAGACATGTTACGTAAAGTTACGGTTTATAAGTTTTTAATCGAGGATACTCGTTACTTCTACGTAGCTGCTTCAACATCACTTCAGGTATGAACAAACTTTATACTGTCATTAGTTAAGTGATCAAAGAATTTTATTTTCACATAAACTTACATTTTTAAGTTTAACAAAACATTTTCACAAAAGTATTTTTGTGTTTTTTAAAGAATTGTTTTATTAAGAAAATAAACTCATATTCAAACTTTATAACAGCTAGTTTTCCCCCCAAATCAGTTCAGCCTGAACCAGATAAATTTTCACCACGTCAGGACAAAAAGGGAGCGTTTTGTCGTGGCGGTCCCTTAAATAGGCCGACGGTCCCTTAGTGATAAAGGACCGTCTGGCATTTACGGGACCGTCACTCTCCCTCCTATCGCCTATAAAAACTAAACTAATACACTTCAGAAAACAGACTTTCACACACACAAAACTTTCTGGTCTTTATTCATTTTATTATTTGATCACTATAACATGTCGGTATATGTTTATAAGTGATTTCCTCTTCCGTCAAGTGCAAGAGAAGAACTCTCAACAACTATAAAGATTCGAGATGTTATAGGTGTCCACACACAAACGTAACAAGTGTTACATGATAGGATATGTATTTTATGTCATTGTTTTCCGACTTGTGTGTGAGTCGAGGATGGGGATATTTGTATGAACTTGGATGGTGATGTAGTTCCAAGTATTATATTTGTGTGAGCTTGGATGGTGATGTAGATCCAAGAACTCCAAGAAGTCTTGTAACTAGATTAGTTCATGTATTTGATGTGAGGAGAGTGATGTCCTAAAGTGTAGGTTAGGACTTGTTGAATCATTATGTAAAGACTTGGATCGGGTGATGATCAAGTGTGTCAAGTGTATGGAGGCTTGCTTCGGGTGAAGAATCAAGTGAGTCGTGTGTGTGAAGGCTTGGTTCGGGTGAAGAACTAAGTATGTCAAATAAGTGAAGGCTTGGATCGGGTGAAGATTCAAGTTGGACAAGAGTGCTTGTTCGTGTGGCCACGTGGGCCTTGGAATAGATTGGTTCTAGCTATGATTAGAACTCGACATTATGCTTAGTGTCGTTAAGCCTTGTGTAAGCATGTGTACGGATTGCTCCGCCTGAAGGAGTGTTTTGATATAGTGATTGATAACTCTCGAGTGTGGTACTCGGGGAGTGGAGTAGGACGGAGAATGAGCTTCGTGCCGAACCACTATAAATCGTCGCGTCTTTTGGTTGTGTTCTTTCTTTACTCTTTTTTTTACTTGTTTATTTATGTATGCTAGTAACTAAATCGATATCACATAACTAGTAGAATTCAACAAGTTTGTAAATGAATAATAACCGGACCTAAAACGGCGAAATGCTTTAGAAAATTAAGAAGAAGCGGAGAAACTATTCAACCCTCCCCCCTTCTAGTTTCTACAATTGGTATCAGAGCTTCGTTTATAAAGATCTTTAAACTATACTGTACTTTAAAACTTGAATCGATCTATGGAATCAAAATGATATCTAGGAGGGTGTTATTTGAATGAGCCACCATTTTTCGAAAATGAAAAGTTTGTCATTTGGAAAAATGAATTTGAAAGTTATGTGAAATCAATAGGTCATAATCTTTGGCATGTCATTTCAATTGATGATTTATAATCACTTAAAGGAAGCCTTGCTAATAAATTTTTCATAAATAACTTGTGTGAAATATTTGAAGCAAAAATGTTGATTTATGAATCTTTGCCGAAAATTTAGTTTGATAAAACAATTCTATGTCAAATGGCAAATGTCATTTGGTAGAATTGGTTAAACATTCATCAAGGAAATGTTCTAACCAAAGATGATGAAAATGTGATATTAGAAAAACACTTAGTTTAAGTGGAATCATATACTACTAGTTTGAATGTCTTCATTGTAGGTAATGTTGCCGACAAGTATTTCTTGAGCAACCTAGTTGGTGTACCAATCTACTTGCTTTGATATGATGACTATTAAGAAGACTATGTGCGGTTTAATGTGCAATGTGGATAGCTAGCTAAGAAGACATTACGGGCCTTTAGTATGTAGACAACCAAATGGTTATCTCACCAAGCCGATTGCATTACTTATCATATGGACAAATTGCCAAGTGAGTATCATCTAGTTTTGCATCACCAACAACACAAGTTTTGGTTATGTACTAAAAAGGATAGCTAAAGGCCAAGGTAAGTCTTCTTACTAATCTTGACTATTATGTTTGCTATTTGATTGCTTGCTATATGTTCATGTAACTACATGATTAGAGATTACTTACTTATATGCTTGATGATGTTTGTATGCCAATATGTGCTAGATGCTTTGTGTTGTTTGGACTCTTTGTCTAAATGCTTATCCTTCTTTGGATTCAAGCAAATTATTTGGAAAAACAATGGTCTTACCCCAACCATTGTTTATAGCAAATCTGTCGTCAATCAATCACTATAGACGATGCACACTTGCTTCACTATTTGTTTGCTCTCTAGTTCTCGTCTATGACGTTTCTTGAAACTTACTTGATTGACTTCTAGCTTCCTCGATGCAAATCTCATCCTTAAATCTCATTCTCTCTTTTTTTCTGTTTCGACTCAAAATCCACTCTTTAATCAAGCGTATCGAGTCTTTCACTCTTCTTATGTGTCAATTCCACTCCATACCTATTCCTTAGCCTACTTGTGCATATTGAGTCATTTTCGTATCTTAAAATTCAAAGTGTTATGTTCTAAAACCAAAGGCTTTTCATAAAGACCAAAACACTAAAAATCGTCCAAAACCCACGAGCTACTGGCGACGGTCCCTTTTCGACTAGCGGTCCCATATCGATAAGGGACCATCCATGAATTTTAGCCTATGCCCCGTTTTTCTTTCTACAGAACATCCAACAACAAACCAAACACCCCCTTTGCTGCAGAAGTGATGATTTTCGGACCACACTCCCCAAAATCTTACTTATCCAAAATCAAATCAATCCAAGGCTTACTATTTCAAGATCATCAATCACCAACTCTTGCTAATCACTCCATTGTAAGTTAATTTATTCATTTCCACTTATTTAATTCGAATTAAGTCATTAGGGTTCATATGAACATAAAAATTAAAAATTGATGATTCTCATTTCTCTGTTAAATTAACAACAATTGACAGCAAATCCAAACAATGTTGCACTAATAATACTCAAAGTATCAAACCAATTACCTTACTTTGCTAATTTTGAAAATGGGTCAAATATGAGATCATCCCCAATTCGAATTTGATATTGTTAATCTTTTTTAATCAAATAACAAAAACGTAGTTATACATTGTTAATACATGTCAGAAACGTTTTTCATAACCATGCAACGAAATGAATCAAGAATTTCAAAATTAAAATGTATTATTGTATATGGAGGTGTTTGGATTATATTACAAGCTAGTAAACTTAATATATTTCTCTATTTTCTTTTAGGAAAAACATGGTTAAACCAAATTGGGTTGATCACAAAAACTCTCGTAAATACATACCCATTGTCTCTACCGAATATCCTCCACCACTTTGCTATAATTTTCAAAGAGTCGAAAAACGTTACATTCATGAAGGTCGGGTAGTCTATCCGGACTTTGAGGACTTTAGTTACCTCGAAGCCATGTTGAGCTCAGCGAAACTTTAGTGTCTTTTCAAAATTAATGAGTCAATTGTTCCTCGGTTTGTCTTAGAATTCTATAGTCAATATAGGTTAAGGGTCGAATCCATGAATGAATATTATATAAAGTTCGTTGTTTAAAACAAATTCTTTTCATACTCACTTCCCGATTTTGGTCGTATTCTTAGTCTTCCAACCACGGGGCAATGCTCGTTCACTGACGAATGGAGCCTTGATGCTCTTGTTAGAAGCACCCCCAGAAGTGGGAAATATGCTACTATTCCTCCCACTCCAAATGAAATCAGAACCTTCATTCTAAAATCTCGACCACCGTCTCTTCTATAGAGGTAAGAAAATTCCTATAGAAGAAAACCAAATCCTTACAAAAAAAGTTGAAAATCATCTCAAAGCTATTGAGGAGGTTGTACGTGAAAATGCTTTTTGTCTAGGTGGCAACAGAGATCATCTTCCCGCGTGTCTCGGTCATATGCTTTATTGTGTTGCCAAATCGATACCTTACAATCTAGCATTCTATGTAATTAGGAGAATGAAATTTGTCACCAAGAAACCCAAGTTGAACCTGCCTTATGGCATGCTCTTAACCCGTTTGTTCAACCATATCATGGGTGAATTTCCGGAACTTAGATCGGAAAAATATCTCATCCATGATCGTGTCATGTTTCCACTCACTACTCACATTGAGCATAAGACAAGGTCTAATTCAGGGACGAAGAGGACCTTGTTTCCCGAGTCATCCTCTGGTGCTTCATCCTCTCATCACATAGATGATGATGAACACGTTGGAAATTCCAATGCTAATGCATCTTCTTCATCCAAAAACCTCTTAAATGCTCTTCCTCAACTCCCTCAAAATCTTGACTCCCAAGACCCATCGGTGATCACTCTTCTCACTCAAATTCGAGACGAGCAAAGGAAAGGTTTGAAGTCGATCAAGAATCTCCTCAAGAAAAAGAAGTAGTGAATGTCATTTGAAGAGAACTTTATTTGAAGTAACTTTATTTTATGATTATGTGTAATGCATCTGGAACATCTATGTTTACTTGTTCTAACTCTTTAGACATGTTGAATTGTTGATTATGTTTGGATTTGGATGTGATTATAAGAGGTTTAGTTGATATGTGACATCTTTTACTGTTGAATTTTTGTTTATGCTGCTCTGTGACAAGTGGGAATGTAGTATATGTGCAGGTTTCAGAAATGAGAAAGTAGGCAAAAACCTGGGAACCTACTGCCGACGGTCCCTTAGCGACCTGGTGGTCCCTTAACAATAAGGGACCGTCCCTTATTTAAAGGACCGTCATTGTGGGATCACGGACTTTTGCACTATTTTCTTCATTCCTGCAATCCTAAACCTATTGCATGATTATCACCACCTTACCTTGTTTAGATAAACATTTCTAAGTGCTTAAAAACTCTTAATGCATGCTTTGCCCAAACCACAACCATGCTTGATTATTTAACCTTCCTCATCACCCTCAACCTCATCACAATCATCTTTCAATCCAACTTCATCACCTACAATGGCCTCATCCTCCACTTCTTTGCCAACAACAAACAAAGAACCCATAACACAACCATCAAACAAAAGGCCTAAGCTAAAAATCATTCGACCTCAAACCAATTTCATTGACCTCACACTCTATGACACCACTCCATCTCCTAAGTCACCACCATCATCACCTCAAGCACCAAGTGCACCACTCAAAACACCATACACCAATGCAACATATCACTCTTCATCTAAGACATCCTCTAGCTCAAAGACAACCACATCACCTTTCTCATCATTCGTCAAAAACTTGTCACCCTTGCTCACCCAATCTAGTTCGGGTGCTTACACTCCATTCGTGAGTAATCAACCTTCATCTCCCACTCACTCTATCTCATCACCAAGAAACCAACATCCTCCTCTAACAAACTCATCTAATCATACCACCACATCACCGAACGGGCCTTTGGAGAACACTCCTCTCACTCCACCATCATCTCCAAATCTTGGAAATCCCGTTCCCTACTACTTTACTAACAACCACACTGTGGGGTGTGCTTGTTGTTACCACAATTTTCATCTCATTCACTCTCTTCGAGATGAACTCCACATCATGTTTGGTCACATTGAGTTTCTTCTTACTCAACAAAATGTGCAACCAACTCCCCTTGCTTCAATGCCACCATTGGCAACTCCTTCGGCTCCACCTTCATCCTCTCCATCATCCACTCCTCCCTCCGACTAGATATTCTCAAAAATTTAATCATGAATAATCAAGTGGAAGTTGTGCTTTGGACCAAACATGCAATGGGAGATAACTTGTTGTAGTAGTTTATGATTAGTGTTGTTGTTTCTATGATGTGTTTGTTATGGAATTTTTATGGTAATCATTGTATGATTCTTGCTTGCTTGCAATGAAATGAATGATTATGTTTTAGATATGATAATATGTTGTGATATTGGCCATAGTTAAACATGAAAATGGACTAAAAATATCTAACCTTGAAAATGGGAAATTACTTAACTAACAACATACCTGCCAACTTGGAAGTCTACTGCCGGCGGTCCTTTAAATGGACTAACAGTCCCTAAATCAATAAGGGACCGTCTCCCTATTTACGGGACCATCCCCAGTAGTGCTCAAAACTAAATTCCATTCTGTGTTTTTCTATCTGATTCATGCACTACTGATGAGTGTGTAAATACTCATCATTTTTACCTTATCTGAGCTGCCAAAACATCTAAAAACACTCAATATTGTATCAAAATAGTGAAAATATCCCAGGAAAGTGTTTTACATGTTTCAAATGCAAAATAATCAAAAACAGATGAAAAATGCACAAAGTTTGCAAAATTGGCAGTTTCAGTCCCTCATCTTTCAAAAATTGTCAAATCTAGTCCCTGGCTGTTCTAAAAACTTGAAAAAGTCACCAAAGGTCCTTTTAAATCAAAAAGTTACACATTTAGTCCTTTGGTGCAAAGTTTCACAAAATGTCAAGTTTAGTCCCTAAACTTTGAAAATTATCAAAAATGGTCCCTGTGATATTAAAACTTTGAGAAAAACAAATTTTGTCCTTGCACTAATCTTTTATGGCAGGATTAGTCCTTGGTGGAAAAGTTTGGTGAAATTACACAATTGGTCCCTGAAGTTTGAAAGTTTGGCAGTTTTAGTCCCTGGTGAAATTAAAATGGAAAAATCATACCAGGACCTCATACTATTCATAACTTGGCAAAACACACCCTTGTGAACACTTTTGGAGAATGCCAAGTTCACCCCCCCCAACTTTTGATAAATTGCAAAATTAGTCCTTGTGAAATCAAAACCAAACCGGACCTTAATAATAATACCACTCCTAGTCCAATCCATAAAACCCTCCAAAGCCCACCCTTTGTTTTATCTTTGGCCCAAGACAAATCCAGCCCACACACCCCATAATAATATAAGCCGGGGTCAAACCTTTGACCCTGGTCAAATACCAGTCAAACCCCCCAAACCGCCAAACCTCCTTCCTTCTCCCCTACAAAACCACGCACCCCAAACCACCTTATTCCCCCTCCACTTGAGATAAACCCATCATCACCATCCCACCACCTCTGCACCTACCCTCACATCAGCATTAAATGCCACCACCCCCTTGCCTGTATCAGAAGCAAATTGCAAAATAAAGTTTCCCGCCAAAACACGTGGCATTAAATCAAGGCATTTGCAGTGATCCAATGGCTTAGAAGTGATGTGGGATATGATCAAGAGGCAGAAGGAACCCTAATCATGGGCTATAAAAGGAAAGAGAAGCAAGAAGAAGAAGCAGTTCCATTTTTAGTTTAAAAGATAGTCGTATTAGTAGTAGCTTGTAATTTTCATCAATTTCTAAGCTTTTAAGCATTGTAGTAGCATAAGCAAGTGTAATTTAATCTTTTTAATCAATCAATTTCAAAGTTTCCTTTGGTATCTCAGATTGTGCAAATTTCAAATTTAATTCAAAATTCTTAAAGTACTGTGTTGTCGTTATCATTAAGTTCAAATGGACTCTTAGGTTCACTTAGGTTCCATTAAGCTTATTGAAGCTTTTAGAGACCCTAAAACTCAGTATTAATAGGAAAATCAAAAATATAAAAAAGTCAACCATAGTCAACTGTCTTGTTTTTAGTTTGATCTCAGGTTTGGAGAAGCTTTGAAGAGCAAGATTGGAAGTGGCATTAGCCTATCTAAAGATAGGCATCAGTGGAAAATCCCTTGTTCATGCTAGGGATAATTTGTAAGAGTTGCTCATTTTTGAAATTCCTCTCAAAACTTAAATATCTTAGTATCTCTGTGCTTGCTTGTCATTCTGTGTTTCCTTGTGTTTATTAAGTATTATCAGTTAAGATTGTGTTTTAAATTAGGTGTTTGTAGCTAAGATTTCTCTACTTACTCATAATCTTTGTTTTTAACTGCCTTATTAGCTAATATAGTGTAAACTTGTGTATTAGTGGTCATCATCTGTGTTTTTGTGCTTAAATAGACCTCACACATCAGATTACAAGCTTATTTGGTGATTTCATAAGTTAAATCTAGTGTTAGCTTCATAAAACACAAAACAGTTCACTATAAAGGGGTGTTTGGTTTAGTAGATTGCTGTGGCATCTAGTGGAAATTTGGCCTTGACTTCTATTCACCTAGCTTGCACTAGGTATAACTAGGTTTGAGGATCAATAAAACTGGGACTCATAACACAAAAAAGTCAAAATCACCCTCACCACCCCATTGTCTGTTAACTGTTGGGACTTAGGCTCCCAAATCCCATCATTTCATTTTAAAAGTTGTTGTTCTTCATTAATTTGGTCTTTTAGTAGCTTATCATAACATATTAAATTAGTTTAGATCATCAGAAATCCATTTAAGTCAAAGTTCAAGTGTTTATCAAAAAGTCAACATTGTACATCTCAGGTTTTCCCAAAAACTCAAAGATTTTTGTAGAATTTAGCATTGAGGCTTAAAGGTTGAAACTTGTTCCTAATTGAAGTTTACCAGCTCTATTTTAAGATCCCATGGTCCTTTGAATTTTGCAATTTTTTCCCTAGGCTCCACACAACTCCAAAGTCACCTGCAGGGGGACTGACCTCCCCTGCACCAGCATACCACCACCACACCACCAACTTTGGTGGTGGCTGCAGCCCACCTCAGTGGACCCCAGTGGTTCATCTTTGGTTTTCCCAACCCCCCTCCTACCAGGGATCAAGAATTGACCCTTGGTTTGACCTAGAAACAAGTGGACCCCACCTGGAATCCACCCCAAAGTCTGTCCAATTTCTGTGTTGATTGCAAGTTTTCAAAAGTGCTTATTTCCAACTTATTGGCTTCTCAGTGCTTGTTGCTCATTGTTTTTAGCTTAATTTAGTCACTTTAGCTTATTTGTACCTATTTTCATCATTGTGGACCCCACATTCAGTCATTCAAGCTTATTTGCCTACTTGGTCAATGTTAGTCAAACTGCTTAAGTAAAGGGGGTGCACACTGCTTATTTTTAAGCTTTGTAAAAAGTTGTTTCACAAAAGTTTCTCATTTTCAATATATCTTTAGCTGTCAAAAAGAAAAACTCAAAAAAAATCCAAAAATAAAATAAGTGATAGCTTCTATTTAATAGAAACTATCTTTTTCATTTTTCATTTTAGCTTATCTATAAGCATTTTTCCATTTTTATAATTTTCTAAATTTCCTAGTAACTTTAAGTAGTTAAAATAATTTTCTTAGATTTTTCCTAGTTTGTTTACTAATTATTAGATTTAAAACTAGTTTAATTAATTAAATAAGTAATAATAGTAATTAATTAGTTTTCTTAAATTTTTAGTAACAACATTAGGTTTTTATAATTTTTCTAAGTTTTATAAATTAGTTAAGACTTTTAGAAAATAAATTTTTAGTTTCTACTGTTCATTTTCTATTTTTCTTATTTTAATTATTTAAATTAGATTTAAGTTAATTAAAAGGTAATTAATTAGTGAAACAGCCTAAAATATAATTTTTAGAAGTTTTTATAATTTTGTAGGATTCCTGTGATGGTTAAATAATTTTGTAAATTTTTCCATAATTTTCTAAGTTAAATTAGTATTATTAGTAATTTAAATTAGTTTAATTTGTTTAATTAAGTTAAATAGTTTTTAATTAATAAAAAACTCATAAAAAGACAAAAATATTTATTTTTATTTTTTATACTTTCTTCAAGTTCTATTTTAGGTTTAGAAATTATTTTTGCAAGTTTTTAGGTTAAGTTGTAACATTTGTCATTTTTAAGTTAATTTAAATTAGATTTAAATTAGATTTTAAATAGTTTTATTAATTAAATAATATTTAAATAGTAAAATAATCATTTTTATAATTTCATTTTCATTTTCAATTTTCTTTTAATTTTAAGTTTCAAAAGCACCCCCTGTAGTTTGTTAATTACCAAATCCCACTTTTCTGTCTGATTACGTGTTACCTAATTGTGAATTTGTGCAGATATCTGTATATCTGATTTTTGTGAATATTATATCATTGTGTGAATACCAAAATATCAGTAGCAAAATCAATTCCATATCATCTTGGCTACTGTCCTCAGTGCCACTTATTCCCATAAACGATTTCCAAAGCACCATTTCAATCTCGCTGGGACTTTAACGACCCGGGGACACACTATACTATCACCGGAGTATTGGAACAAGGTTGTCTTTGACTTATTGACCTTGGTCAATAATATCTTACTGCTTTCGCACCAATCAAAATTTGGCGCCGCTGCCGGGGAGGTTGTTGCGTGTTTTTAAAATCGTTTTAAGTTTAGTGGTTTTCAAAACCCTCCCTGTACAAATTTCACACAATTTGTAAAAAGTTTTTGTAAAAATATCAATCATATCAAAAAGTTCATTAACACTTTTCCTGAAGTGTTAACAACACCAAAAAAAATCAAAAACAACAAAACAAACTGTGAAGTTAAATTACTTCGTTTCCTTTAAGATTACAACCTGAAACAGTTGGTTCAAGGTAAGTTCTGACATTAAATTGCGAACTGAAGAGGAAAACTATTTACTTTCTCCCGCCAGCCTGCGAGTAATCTTAAAAGAACGATTTCGGTTAACGAATCAGTTCCAAAAAAATAATTCCCAAAGTTTTCTGCACACACACCCATAAGCATAAAGACAAAATTTTCTGTTAATAAATACATAAAATCTTACCACCGCAAACCAAGGCAGAACACCTACCAACTGGGGGTGTGGACATAATAAGTTCCCAAACAAAAGATTAAAACTTGCCTTTATATCCCTGTGAGTGGTGTACCTTTTTAAAGAAGCCATTTACTTGTGATTATTGGTTTAAGTTCACTGTGGTTTTGCCTCGATCTTGTTTTGAAAAATTGTTTTTAGTGCATGCGCACTCGGTCACAAACAAAACGTAAAAATCAGAAAAACGTACCCGAGTTACGTACTGTTATAGAAGAACCAAAAACCGAAATGGCCGATGGGCCACCACCACCACCTGACCCTCCCTTGGGTGAGCCAGCTCCCGATCTCCGAACGATGGAGGAGTTGTGCCAGCCTACCATGCAAGGGATGGGCGGGCCTATTGCACCACTCACTATTGAGGCTACGGACTTTGGCCTCAAGCACCACATGATCCAACAAGTCCAGAATTCGTGTCAATTTCACGGATTACCGGGTGACGATGCTAACAAGCATCTTGATAAATACCTTACGGTCACCCAAAGCATGAAACAACATGGTGTCACCGATGATGCCCTCCGGCTGTATCTCTTCCCCTATTCTCTCACTCATCATGCCACTGCATGGTTTGACCGACTCCCAAAGAATTCTATTCGTACCTTTGATGAAATGGTAACCAAGTTTTTAGCAAAATATTTTCCACCTTCTATGGTTACCAAGTTACGAAATGATATCAGCAACTTCCGGCAACGTCCCGATGAGTCTCTTTTTGAGGCTTGGGAACGTTATAAGCTAGCTATTGATCGGTGCCCTAATCACAATATGTTACAAGTTACCATCATAGATACCTTCTATAATGGTCTAACACTAAGGCACCGGGATATTCTCAATGCTGCTGCTGGTGGGACCTTTATGAAAAGGCGTCCCGAAGAATGCTATGACTTGATTGAGAACATGACTGCCCACCATAACTTTTGGGATTCCTCTGCGGAGAGGGATGAGTCATGTCATTCAGTTACTCCTTCATCATCATCTTCTGAAATAATTGCTCTTACCAAAAAGATGGATGATATTTCTACGGCTGTGTTGAGAATGAACCTAACGATGCAAAATCAGGTTCAAAATCAACAAGTGAAAGCCGTTGCCCGAAGTTGTGAAACTTGTGGGGGACCACATCTTTATTCCGAGTGTCCAGCTACTGCTGGCTTCCCTCAAGAGAACGTTTATGCTGCTCACGGTTCCTACAACACGGGGGGTAATTCTTACCAACCACAAGGGGACCGAAATCTCTTAAGCTATCATTCCAACAATTTTCTTGGACCTCCCGGTTTTAACCAAAATCAAAACCGTAACTCAAATCAGAATTTTAACCAAGGTCAAAACTCAAATTTCCAAAACCCGAATCAAAATCAAGGCCAGTTTAATCAAACCAATTTTCAAAATGGCAATCAAAATCAAGGTTTTCAAGGAAATTTTCAAATCAAGGAAATTACAATCAGGGTAATTTCAATCAGAGAAACAATTTTCAAGGTAACAACAATCAAAATCAAGGGAATTTTCAAAACAATCGTGTTCAAAATCCTCCTCAAAACGTTGTTCCACCCTCGTCTTCCTCCGATGAAGTGCTAAAACAATTCATGAAAGCACAAGAGGAAACGAATCGGTTATTGATCAGCAAGATCTCTGAGCTTAAGAAGTCTTTAAATGATCGACCCTCGGGCCAGGGTACACTACCGAGCAACACGATCGCTAACCCGAGGGGCGATGTCAAAGCGATCACTACCCGAAGTGGGGTGTCATACAATGGACCCTCGATTCCCTCTACCTCTTCTTCTCCTCCTATCAAGGCAGCGGAACGTGAACCTGAGGTGACTACGGACACGGTACTTCCTACTCATAAAGGAGGTACCAACAACGTCCACCCTCAAGTTGTCCCGGTCCAGACTCGTAAGTCGAAAGTTGTATTTGATCCTCCTGTGAGTTCTGATGAAATTCCAAAGAATGATCCTAAGCCTTCAATTCCATATCCTTCACGATTGAATGATCAAAAGAACCGCGAAAGAGCTAATCATCAGATGGAAAAATTTTATCAAATTTTCCAAGAGTTGCATTTCGATATTAGCTTCGCGGATGCTCTTCTTCTCATGCCTAAGTTTGCTTCAACAATCAAAAATCTGATAAGCAACAAAGAAAAACTCTGTGAGATGGCAAAAACTTCTCTTAATGAGCATTGCTCAGCAATGCTCTTGAAAAAGCTTCCCGAAAAGCTTGGAGATCCCGGGAAATTTCTCATTCCTTGTATTTTCCCGGGGATGGTTGAATGCTTTGCCTTGGCCGATCTTGGTGCAAGCATTAACCTTATACTCAGTCTGGAAAAGACTCTCTCTTCCTGCTCTCACTTCTACCTGCATGACTCTCGAGCTTGCAGACCGTACTATATCTCGTCCTCTCGGCATTGCCAAAGATATCTTCTTGAAAGTAGGAAAATTCCATTTTCTGGCAGATTTCCTGATTGTTGATTTCGATGCTGACCCAAGAGTTCCTCTTATTCTCGGGAGGGGGTTCTTAAGAACGGGTCGTGCTTTAATCGATGTATTCGAAGAAGAAATCACTCTACGTGTTGGTGGTGAAGCCATCACATTCAATCTTGATCAAACTTCAAGATACTCCTCCAACTATGACGCTGAAACGGTTAACCGAATCGACATCATCGAAGTTGCGTCTGAGGAGTATTCTCAAGAAGTCCTTGGTTTCTCAGTAAGTGGCAGTACCACTCTTTCTACCGATCCTATCATTTCTGACTCTTCCCCTTCTCTCACTCCGTTTGAGGGAAGTGACTTCCTTCTGGAAGAGGTCGAGGCATTTCTTGCTCAGGATAGTTCAATTCCTCATGGGATTGATGAAAACTATCTTGACCCGGAGGGGGAAATTCTTCTTCTTGAAAGATTGTTAAATGACGATCCTTCACCCTCTCCGTCTCCAAAAATACTTCATAAAGAGGAAATTAAGTCTATTGAAAAATCTGAAAAATCTGAAGAATTTCCCGAGGTTGAGCTCAAGGACTTGCCTCCTCATCTAGAATATGCATTTCTGGAGGGTGATGATAAATTACCCGTCATTATTGCTAAAGACTTGAAAGATGAGGAAAAGGCTGCACTCCTAAAGGTTCTTAAGCCAAACAAGCAAGCAATTGCTTGGAAACTCTCCGACATTAAGGGCATAAGTCCGGACTTTTGTACACACAAAATCTTAATGGAGGTTGATTTTAAGCTAGCAGTGCAACAACAGAGAAGGGTAAATCCCAAAATCCAAGAAGTTATCAAACAGGAGGTTCTAAAACTTCTTGATGCGGGATTGATTTATCCTATATCTGACAGTCCTTGGGTTAGCCCAATTCATTGTGTCCCTAAAAAGGGTGGCATAACCGTTGTCACCAACGAGGATAACGAGTTGATTCTAACTCGTTTGGTCACGGGTTGGCGAGTATGTATTGACTATCGAAAGTTGAATGAAGCCACCCGTAAGGACCATTTTCCTCTCCCTTTTATGGACCAGATGCTCGAAAGACTAGCGGGGAATGAATACTACTGCTTCCTCGATGGTTTTTCGGGTTACTTCCAAATCCCCATTGATCCACAGGATTAGGAGAAAACTACCTTCATATGCCCCTACGGAACCTTTGCTTACAGACGTATGCCTTTTGGCTTATGTAATGCACCAGGCACGTTCCAGAGGTGCATGATGTCTATCTTTTCCGACATGATCGGGAAAACCATGGAGGTATTTATGGATGACTTTTCAGTCATCGGGGATTCATTCCAGTCTTGTCTCTCCCACTTGGAACAGATGCTTAAACGTTGCAAAGAAAAGAATTTAAGTCTCAACTGGGAGAAGAGCCACTTTATGGTCAAGGAAGGCATTGTCCTCGGCAATAAAATTTCTAAGAACGGGATTGAGGTTAACAGAGCCAAAATCGATGTCATCGCTAAATTACCTCATCCCACCACCGTTAAAGGTGTCAGGAGCTTTTTGGGTCATGCCAGCTTCTACCGTAGGTTTATCCAAGATTTTTCTAAGATTGCCCGGCCTATGACCCATCTCCTCGAGAAGGATGCTCCTTTCATCTTCTCTCCTGAGTGCATCGAAGCTTTTGAAACATTAAAGAAAAAGCTTACCGAGGCATCGATTCTTGTTACCCCCGATTGGGACCTACCTTTTGAGCTTATGTGTGATGCTAGTGATTTTGCCATAGGTGCGGTCTTGGGGCAACGAAAAGCAAAATACTTTCAGCCTATACACTATGCAAGTAAAACTATGACCGAGGCTCAGAGTCATTACACCACCACTGAAAAAGAACTCCTAGCTGTGGTGTATGCCTTTGAAAAATTCCGGCCATACTTAATCTTGACTAAATGCGTAGTGTATACGGATCACTCGGCTTTGAAGTACCTATTTGCAAAGCAAGATGCAAAGCCGAGGCTACTCCGTTGGGTTCTCCTCCTCCAAGAATTTGATATCATTATCCGTGATAAAAAAGGAGCCGAGAACCTTGCTGCTGATCATCTCTCACGATTAGAAAACCCTCATCAGGATGTGTCCGAGAAACAGGAAATAAATGAAACATTTCCTCTCGAGACACTCAATGCGGTTGCTTTTCGTGGTGACTCTACTACCCCATGGTTTGCCGACTTTGCAAATTACCATGCGGGTAACTTCATCGTGAAGGGGATGATGTCCCAACAGAAGAACAAATTCTTCAAAGACGTTAAACATTACTTCTGGGACGACCCCTATCTCTTCAAAATCTGTGCTGATCAAGTCATCAGGCGATGTGTATACGGACAGGAAGCCGCTGATATTCTCAAGGCTTGCCATGCTGGACCCACCGGGGGCCACCATAGTCCTAACTACACCGCCAAAAAGGTGTTTGATTCCGGTTTTTATTGGCCCACGATTTATAAGGATGCCCACGTATTAGTCAAATCCTGTGACGCTTGTCAACGTCACGGGAATATTTCACAAAAGAATGAAATGCCTCAAAACGCAATTCAAGTTTATGAGATCTTTGACGTATGGGGCATCGACTTTATGGGGCCGTTTCCATCATCTCATGGAAACAAGTATATACTCGTGGCTGGTGACTACTTGTCAAAATGGGTTGAAGCAAAAGCCTTACCCACTAATGATGCCCGAGTCGTTGTAAAATTCTTGAAAGCTCTTTTTGCTCGATTTGGAACTCCACGTGCTATTATCAGTGATCGTGGTACGCATTTTTGCAATGACAAATTTGATAAAGTCATGCAAAAGTACGGTGTAACTCATCGTCTTTCTACTGCGTACCACCCTCAAACAAGTGGACAAGTAGAAGTTTCCAATCGAGGCATTAAGAGAATCTTGGAAAGAACCGTTGGTGAAAATCGTGCATCGTGGTCGGATAAATTAGATGATGCACTTTGGGCTTTCCGTACGGCTTACAAAACACCCATTGGGTGTACGCCTTACAAGCTTGTTGTAACACCCCCTAAAATCGGGTCCAGCGGAAGCATACATGTCTCTGGGGTGCTACTAAATTGGATCACACCACATAGTAAAGAGAACGGATTTACCTTATCCATTTTAGAAAAATTTTCATTAAAAGATTTAAATAAATTTAAAACATCATTCAAGTGCGGAAGTACAAGCCCATAAAAGAATTTATGTGGTCCCAGATACATCAGAGTAATCTATGACCATGCCATGCCTTGCCAAAAGCCTTCAACAGTTAGCTATCGCCTTAAACCTGAAAATACATGCTAAAAAGTGTCAACACGAGGTTGGTGAGTTCATAGGTTTGTATAAATAGCAATTTAGTATAAAAGAAATGTGAGTTCGATAAAAGTTTTGTGACCATTGTGTCGCTCACAATGTCATGAAAATATAGTTTACTTTCAAGTAAATGTAGTAATGTGGACCACAAGGTTTTCGAGCGTGAATAACTATTCACATACAAATCAAGTTCAGTTTTAGTGACAACTATTTTACTCACAGCGTCATGAACAATATCAGTAAAGTAGACCATAAGAATTAAGCATAAAGTTGGACCATAGGCAAAGTATGTGATCATTACAACGAATATAATGTCACACAAAAGTAAAAGTCTATTACGTCAGCACTAAGTTCATGCAACCGAAGCTTGACAGTGTGCATGCTCTAGAAGCACGTTAAATAAATCCCTTGCAAGTGCCTATCCCGTGACACTCGTGTTTCGACATGTTATACGCTCGCGTTTGCCTATCCGGTCAAACCGAACGGGGGTGTCATCCCCAATAGATCTATTTATAGCATTCGCGTTTCCCCGCAGGAATTAACGGTTCATGAGTTTGGGCATGTGGGATTCAGTGTCTTAGGCTAATTCCACGTAATAGTTTTGAGAAAGTAAAACATAATAGTGGTCCAGAAAATGTTTTGCATGTTTCTCGCCCCATAGTTGTAAAACAAGTATAACTAAAGTGGGGCTACCAACTCACATATATGATTTCAACACTTGCGTCCAAAATGAGGTAATTCAATGCACAATAAGTAAATAAATCATGTTGATAGTAAGAACAAGTAACGAGTTTAAGTATAAACAAGCATTGAGTTTAGTCAAAAACGAGCATGTATTCTCCCCCAAAACAGTTATAAAAACAAGTAAAAGTAGGGGGTATGAACTCACATTCAAGTCAGATAAGCACATAAAACCTTCAATAATCAAATTAGTTGTTTAAATCAATCAATCGGTTCTTAAACAAGCAATTCACAATTTCAATGTGAACACTCAATAAGTTTAGTTAAAACGAGCATGTATTTTCCCCCAAAAATAGTTATAAAAACAGTTTAAAAGGTAGGGGTCATGAACTCACCTCAGATTGTAGAAACGTAAGCAACACAAATGTCACAACTGGCATCAAGTGGCAAAACACAGCGGTACCAAAAAGATATAGGTACAACGGTACGAGATCGGCACAACCTAATATTTATATATTTATCTCAGAATATGTCTCGTAAAGTAAAAGAGTTTTCAGAAGACAAGCATCTTAGTTTTCGTGGATTACTCGTTTCAATGTTTGTAAAAAGTTTAGTTACAACGTTTCGTAAGAAAGGTTTAGTTTCAACATTTCAGGTTTAGTTTCAACATTTCGTGTGGTGGTAAGAATACATAGACCCACAATGTAACTCACGCCAAAGTATAATATATATCCCAATATATTATACGGAAGTAATAAAAGAATGGTCAAGAAACATTGACGATGACCCAAGTACACACCCGACAAAGAGAAATAGATAACGACATAATCGAGAAAAGTGCTGACGAGGACTTGAGTCGAGAAAGAATGATAAGAAGGAATCAAGAAATAAATGATAAGGAAAGAATATGTCAAGAAAGTAATTTAGTTGGCATGTTTCGGTACTAACCCAACAATCCCAAGTAGCTTAGGAATAATCAATAAAGTTTGGAAAAGTAATTTAAGTCTTATAACAAACTTAATTTAGGATATCAAATAGTAAAAGTTTACAAGTTAAAACTATAAGTTTCGATTATTGTCGGGTTTTATATAGATAAAAGGTTTTCGAAAGAAAGTATAAATTTATAAAGTTTTACAAATTTTGGCATAACACGTCCGCTTATACAACCTTCCCAAGTCGTTAGACTTTCATAAAACTTAATTTCTTAAACAATATTTTCTAACAAGTCTATAATTAACAACTCTTTATTAGTTTAATATGTGTTAATTGGATATTTAGGTCCGCTACGAGTTTAATATATTATACCGTATTGTCCAAAAATGTCCAATAATGTCCATCGTCCAGATGTCCATATTTGAGTATTAATCCCATTCCGCATTCAAACATCAGAAACGTACCAATATCATGAGTCAAACAAATAGAAACGTGTTAGTCAAATAATCCCATAATAACTACATTTGTTGATATTGCATTAATATATACGTTAATGCTATTACTATTTGTCGCCGCAAAAACCACGTTACGCACTCAAAATATTTATTTATCAACAAAATATGTATATGACTTTTTATATAAAAGATGTCATGTTCTCATTTACAAAAGTTGTCATGCGTTATAAATAAGCACCTTTTTAAATTTGCTAAACCAACAAGTCCTTAGCAGTTTCTTTATATGTATATTACTAATCAATGATGAGCAATTTCATATAAGCTTAAGCAAAATTACCAAACAACAAAACCAAGACCAAAGAGACTTATCACACCCTTGTGTGATTTTAAGCCGAAACATGCATGTAAATCACACTCGTGGTTTTCTTACCCAACCGAGGGCAATTACAAAAATAAGCAAAGCTTAAAAATCAGTTAAGTATCTCAAACTATTAATTCCGAATTCAAGACTCGAGACCCATACGGGTCGTTCTATTTGCCAGAAGAACAAATCAATAAACACCCCCTTAACTGCCAAACGCAGGCGAGCACAAACGAGCACCCTCTTGGGTCTCGTTATTGCCAGCGAGCTACAAGAAATTAAGTCAAGTCCAGACCATACTCCACAATTTAACATAAGCAAATCAATAGATGGGCAATCTCATCCAAACCGAACCAAAACAAGTACTGACAATAATAATAACAACAACACCAACTCGAACGATTCGTGAGTTGACTCACCAAGTTGACTCGGTCTAAAACAAACACCCACTTAACAGATTCTTACCACTTGATATCATTTCAACTCATGTTTTAAATCTTGTTTTTAAATCCAGTTTTTATCCACGAAAACTTAACTCAATTATAAATCGGTTTTAATGAAAATAAATGAATAGATGAAAGAAAATAGTAACGAGGGTTTTGGTTTACCACAATGAGAGGAGAAAGAGAGGTTGGAGTGACGGTGGTGAGGTGGTAGTGGCTGTGGTGGTTCTCGGGTTCACAAACCCTAGCAACAAAAACCCCTTCGCGACCTCATATGACCCAGATCCATGCTCACCTTGCTCCGATCTACACGTACATGCTACGGATCTTACTCGCCGGAATTTGGCCGGAGGTGGCCGGAGCGGCGCCGGAAAATGAGAGGAAGGTGGAACATGAAAACCCTAAAATGAATATAACTTGGGTTTATATAGGGAAGCCCTAGGGTTTAAAATGTAAATGTCCAGGGACCATTTACGTAAACTTTTAAAAGTCAGGGGTGACGGGGTAACTTTAACTGCAGGGACCATTTTTGTAATTTGGCTAAATTTATGTATATATAGAGTGTGGGTCCCATTCAGGTTAGTAAGTAGTCAATTGAAAGCTCGAAATTTATACCGTTGCGTTCAGAATAATTTTTCTACGAAGAACAAATATTTACATGACCACTTTCTCACAAATAGTATAAAAATCGCATTAAAATATTCGTCGAATTATGGTTATGCCAGTACGCGTTGTGTGTGAGTTTTCACGTTTCGCGAGATAACTTCTCGTATTCGATTTAAATATATTCAGAAGGTCCAAAAGAGAAATTTAAGAAATAATAAATATAGTTTATTATTAAAATCAGTCTCGAAATATACGGGTGGTTACAGTCTACCCTCCTTAACGCGAAATCCGTCCCGGATTTCAATTTATGTTATTCGATAAAATAGTGTTTGGGAAAAGATGTTGGTACTCACCACTGATTTGAGTCTTACCAGGTGGTAAGGGCTCATTTTTGTCTGTGAGAGAGTAATACAAAACTCTTTGGTGAAAAATTTGGAGTTGGGTAAACTGATGCGACTTCATAAGACTCGTAATTTTAGTAAAAACAATCTTTAAACATGGTGAGGATAAGGTGATTACACAAAAGTTAATGTTTAATCACCTCACGTTATGCAAAAATTTGATGAAGTTTGACTAAAACTTTTAACGCATCAAAATGAGTAAATAGTTCACAGGGTGACTACAACATAGTTTATAAAACGGTTCGTAAAACAGTCCATTGAGTTATAAGAAATTGGTTGATCATTTGCATGATAGTAGCAAAACTGTGGTTCAATTCATAATATTGTAGTAAGACAGCAAACCGGTTAACAAAATTGTTAATGGCATGGTTTGCAAAATAGTTTATAGAACAACAGGAACAATTCGTTGTTTACAAAATAGTTATAAGATCGAAATTTCAATTTCCTAGAGTAGCAGTAAAACATTTGTAATGTGACCGCAAAATGGTCTGTAGAGTAATCGAAAATAGCTTGCATGGTATTAGCGATACGGTTTATTATCTTATAAAAGGGTAGCAAAGATAACTGGTATTCTGAGATACGAGTGAAAGATTTGGTGGCTGTCACAAAGAACACGGTTCAGGATACTCTTTAAGGTCTTAATGTTTCTGTTGGTCATAGAATCTCCGCTAAGTGGAGGGTATAGCACGTTCAGAGTACTACTCTGAAGGAGGATGTTGATTGCTACTAGCAATCTATTGGTTGACCAAGTAATGTACATAGAACTTCACGCGGAAGGTATAACATCGATCGAGAAGGGTGAACCAAATTGATTGAGCATATGGTTTGGGGCAGAGGTGACTGTAACAAGACCACAAACAAAGCAATGTTTAAATAAATAAGCAATCCAAATTCAAACATAGCTGAAACGATCCAATAAACTCAAATGAGTTTGAGTTTATTAAAACATCAAACATGTTAAAATAAGCAACTTGAATTCAAATTGTGACCAATCGGGTCTAATACGCCTCGATGCAAAACATGATCAGACGGCGACGAACAATTATTCCATATGAGTGGAAAGGTATAGCGATACAAAGTATATCACGGTTCGTGAAGTATTGTGATGCCAGTGTGTTGTGATTGCTATCATGTTGTGTGCAGATGTGAGTGTTCATGTCATGCATGCTTATGTACACACACATAATTTTTTGAAACTTCCAGAATCAAGTAGAAGATCAATCTGGACATAATCATATTATAACTACTCTCAGTATCGCAAAACTCACCTCTGAGTCGGACATAGGTGATCAGGCTATGTCCCACTGTCCCTGGTCGAATATAGGTGATCAGTCTATATTCCACCGAGGTTCAATGAATTTTGAAATACTCAGCTCAGTTACACTAGTAATATGTCCATTACTTTTTAAAAGAAAGTGCTTTGTACTAAGTAAGGCTAAGTAAGGCAGCAGGCTTGGCAAGCAGGCATGTGGCGGTAATAGGGTCAAGTTTTTGTAAAAGTAGTTATAGTCTAGGTTTTAAAAATACCCAGTTCTCTATAACCAAGGCTCTGATACCAATCTGTAACACCCCCAAAATCGGGTCCAGCGGAAGCATACATGTCTCTGGGGTGCTACTAAATTGGATCACACCACATAGTAAAGAGAACGGATTTACCTTATCCATTTTAGAAAAATTTTCATTAAAAGATTTAAATAAATTTAAAACATCATTCAAGTGCGGAAGTACAAGCCCATAAAAGAATTTATGTGGTCCCAGATACATCAGAGTAATCTATGACCATGCCATGCCTTGCCAAAAGCCTTCAACAGTTAGCTATCGCCTTAAACATGAAAATACATGCTAAAAAGTGTCAACACGAGGTTGGTGAGTTCATAGGTTTGTATAAATAGAAATTTAGTATAAAAGAAATGTGAGTTCGATAAAAGTTTTGTGACCATTGTGTCGCTCACAATGTCATGAAAATATAGTTTACTTTCAAGTAAATGTAGTAATGTGGACCACAAGGTTTTCGAGCGTGAATAACTATTCACATACAAATCAAGTTCAGTTTTAGTGACAACTATTTTACTCACAGCGTCATGAACAATATCAGTAAAGTAGACCATAAGAATTAAGCATAAAGTTAGACCATAGGCAAAGTATGTGATCATTACAACGAATATAATGTCACACAAAAGTAAAAGTCTATTACGTCAGCACTAAGTTCATGCAACCGAAGCTTGACAGTGTGCATGCTCTAAAAGCACGTTAAATAAAGCCCTTGCAAGTGCCTATCCCGTGACACTCGTGTTTCGACATGTTATACGCTCGCGTTTGCCTATCCGGTCAAACCGAACGGGGGTGTCATCCCCAATAGATCTATTTATAGCATTCACGTTTCCCCGCAGGAATTAACGGTTCATGAGTTTGGGCATGTGGGATTCAGTGTCTTAGGCTAATTCCACGTAATAGTTTTGAGAAAGTAAAACATAATAGTGGTCCAGAAAATGTTTTGCATGTTTCTCGCCCCATAGTTGTAAAACAAGTATAACTAAAGTGGGGCTACCAACTCACATATATGATTTCAACACTTGCGTCCAAAATGAGGTAATTCAATGCACAATAAGTAAATAAATCATGTTGATAGTAAGAACAAGTAACGAGTTTAAGTATAAACAAGCATTGAGTTTAGTCAAAAACGTGCATGTATTCTCCCCCAAAACAGTTATAAAAACAAGTAAAAGTAGGGGGTATGAACTCACCTTCAAGTCAGATAAGCACATAAAACCTTCAATAATCAAATTAGTTGTTTAAATCAATCAATCGGTTCTTAAACAAGCAATTCACAATTTCAATGTGAACACTCAATAAGTTTAGTTAAAACGAGCATGTATTTTCCCCAAAAAATAGTTATAAAAACAGTTTAAAAGGTAGGGGTCACGAACTCACCTCAGATTGTAGAAACGTAAGCAACACAAATGTCACAACTGGCATCAAGTGGCAAAACACAGCGGTACCAAAAAGATATAGGCACAACGGTACGAGATCAGCACAACCTAATATTTATATATTTATCTCAGAATATGTCTCGTAAAGTAAAAGAGTTTTCAGAAGACAAGCGTCTTAGTTTTCGTGGATTACTCGTTTCAATGTTTGTAAAAAGTTTAGTTACAACGTTTCGTAAGAAAGGTTTAGTTTCAACATTTCAGGTTTAGTTTCAACATTTCGTGTGGTGGTAAGAATACATAGACCCACAATGTAACTCACGCCAAAGTATAATATATATCCCAATATATTATACGGAAGTAATAAAAGAATGGTCAAGAAACATTGACGATGACCCAAGTACACACCCGACAAAGAGAAATAGATAACGACATAATCGAGAAAAGTGCTGACGAGGACTTGAGTCGAGAAAGAATGATAAGAAGGAATCAAGAAATAAATGATAAGGAAAGAATATGTCAAGAAAGTAATTTAGTTGGCATGTTTCGGTACTAACCCAACAATCCCAAGTAGCTTAGGAATAATCAATAAAGTTTGGAAAAGTAATTTAAGTCTTATAACAAACTTAATTTAGGATATAAAATAGTAAAAGTTTACAAGTTAAAACTATAAGTTTCGATTATTGTCGGGTTTTATATAGATAAAAGGTTTTCGAAAGAAAGTATAAATTTATAAAGTTTTACAAATTTTGGCATAACACGTCCGCTTATACAACCTTCCCAAGTCGTTAGACTTTCATAAAACTTAATTTCTTAAACAATATTTTCTGACAAGTCTATAATTAACAACTCTTTATTAGTTTAATATGTGTTAATTGGATATTTAGGTCCGCTACGAGTTTAATATATTATACCGTATTGTCCAAAAATGTCCAATAATGTCCATCGTCCAGATGTCCATATTTGAGTATTAATCCCATTCCGCATTCAAACATCAGAAACGTACCAATATCATGAGTCAAACAAATAGAAGCGTGTTAGTCAAATAATCCCATAATAACTACATTTGTTGATATTGCATTAATATATACGTTAATGCTATTACTATTTGTCGCCGCAAAAACCACGTTACGCACTCAAAATATTTATTTATCAACAAAATATGTATATGACTTTTTATATAAAAGATGTCATGTTCTCATTTACAAAAGTTGTCATGCGTTATAAATAAGCACCTTTTTAAATTTGCTAAACCAACAAGTCCTTAGCAGTTTCTTTATATGTATATTACTAATCAATGATGAGCAATTTCATATAAGCTTAAGCAAAATTACCAAACAACAAAACCAAGACCAAAGAGACTTATCACACCCTTGTGTGATTTTAAGCCGAAACATGCATGTAAATCACACTCGTGGTTTTCTTACCCAACCGAGGGCAATTACAAAAATAAGCAAAGCTTAAAAATCAGTTAAGTATCTCAAACTATTAATTCCGAATTCAAGACTCGAGACCCATACGGGTCGTTCTATTTGCCAGAAGAACAAATCAATAAACACCCCCTTAACTGCCAAACGCAGGCGAGCACAAACGAGCACCCTATTGGGTCTCGTTATTGCCAGCGAGCTACAAGAAATTAAGTCAAGTCCAGACCATACTCCACAATTTAACATAAGCAAATCAATAGATGGGCAATCTCATCCAAACCGAACCAAAACAAGTACTGACAATAATAATAACAACAACACCAACTCGAACGATTCGTGAGTTGACTCACCGAGTTGACTCGGTCTAAAACAAACACCCTCTTAACAGATTCTTACCACTTGATATCATTTCAACTCATGTTTTAAATCTTGTTTTTAAATCCAGTTTTTATCCACGAAAACTTAACTCAATTATAAATCGGTTTTAATGAAAATAAATGAATAGATGAAAGAAAATAGTAACGAGGGTTTTGGTTTACCACAATGAGAGGAGAAAGAGAGGTTGGAGTGACGGTGGTGAGGTGGTAGTGGCTGTGGTGGTTCTCGGGTTCACAAACCCTAGCAACAAAAACCCCTTCGCGACCTCATATGACCCAGATCCATGCTCACCTTGCTCCGATCTACACGTACATGCTACGGATCTTACTCGCCGGAATTTGGCCGGAGGTGGCCGGAGCGGCGCCAGAAAATGAGAGGAAGGTGGAACATGAAAACCCTAAAATGAATATAACTTGGGTTTATATAGGGAAGCCCTAGGGTTTAAAATGTAAATGTCCAGGGACCATTTACGTAAACTTTTAAAAGTCAGGGGTGACGGGGTAACTTTAACTGCAGGGACCATTTTTGTAATTTGGCTAAATTTATGTATATATAGAGTGTGGGTCCCATTCAGGTTAGTAAGTAGTCAATTGAAAGCTCGAAATTTATACCGTTGCGTTCAGAATAATTTTTCTACGAAGAACAAATATTTACATGACCACTTTCTCACAAATAGTATAAAAATCGCATTAAAATATTCGTCGAATTATGGTTGTGCCAGTACGCGTTGTGTGTGAGTTTTCACGTTTCGCGAGATAACTTCTCGTATTCGATTTAAATATATTCGGAAGGTCCAAAAGAGAAATTTAAGAAATAATAAATATCGTTTATTGTTAAAATCAGTCTCGAAATATACGGGTGGTTACACTTGTGTACGGGAAAGCGTGCCATCTACCGATCGAGCTTGAGCATAAAGCCTATTGGGCCCTCAAGCATGCAAATTTTGACCTCAAAACTGCGGGTGATCACAGGAAAGTTCAAATGAATGAACTTCGTGATCAAGCTTACGAGAACTCTTTGATCTATAAGGAAAAAACAAAGAAGATTCATGACTCAAAAATAAGAACCGCGTTTTCAACGTTGGTGACCGAGTCCTTCTTTTCAACTCTAGACTCAAGATCTTCTCGGGAAAGCTAAAAACCCGTTGGACTGGCCCATTCACTATCTCAAATGTTTATCCTTATGGTACCGTCGAATTATCTCAAAGTGACAGACCAAATTTTAAAGTGAATGGGCATCGTGTGAAACATTACTTTGGAGAGGACATACCACCTATGATTGTCCCGGATCTCCAAACTTTCCCCAAGAACCAATGAATTCGGGGATCGAGTCAAGCTAGTGACCCGGTGAACAAAAATTAGCAAAATATGGGTTTTCACCCGTATCTCTGACTTCTTTCTACTTTCTACCACTCTAGTGTGGGGGAGTGGCCGTCCCCCACCTTTTGAAAAGTAAATATGTATATAATTCTCAAAAAAAAAAAAAAAATGATGAATATAAATGTTTATATGTGCATATAAATAAAGTGAAAAATAAAATCGATATTCCCGCAGTTAGCTTTGAATATTAGCTTTTTCCGTTCAGAGATTCGGCATAATAGCCAGGACTTTGAATATTGAGGACACTATTCAATTCTAGTGTGGGGGGGGGGGGGGGGAATTCTTGCGAATTTTATCACAAAATACTTTCTAAGTACCCCCATTTTGGCCTAAATTTTTCAAAAAATTTTCACTTTATTTCAAAATTTTTGTGGTAATCAGTCCGCCATGTCTAAATGACAAATGGATTGGCTAGTCCAGGAGCAAACGGCTCTTGGTAAAGACATCTCAAACCCGTTGACGGCTTGCAATTTGCCCAAAATTGTATGGTTCCTCAACTCCCCATATCCCATAAAGCGAATGAGTTGGCTAGCCCGCAAGATTATGGCTTGTGGTAAAGGCAGTGAAAAACCATAATTGGTAATCAGCTCACCAAGACGTTGACTATTCCATCAAGAGTTGGCTAGTCCAGGAGCAAACGGCTCTTGGTAAAGACTAATCAAATCCGTTGACAGCTGGTGATTTGCTCAAAATCACATAGTTTTTCTCAAAAGATTGCTAGGGAATAGCAATGTTTTAGTGTGGGGGATTGATGAGTGTGTAAATATTCATCATTTTTACCTTATCTGAGCTGCCAAAACATCTAAAAACACTCAATATTGTATCAAAATAGTGAAAATATCCTAGGAAAGTGTTTTACATGTTTCAAATGCAAAATAATCAAAAACAGATGAAAAATGCACAAAGTTTGCAAAATTGGCAGTTTCAGTCCCTCATCTTTAAAAAATTGTCAAATCTAGTCCCTGGCTGTTCTAAAAACTTGAAAAGTCACCAAAGGTCCTTTTAAATCAAAAAGTTACACATTTAGTCCTTTGGTGCAAAGTTTCACAAAATGTCAAGTTTAGTCCCTGAACTTTGAAAATTGTCAAGAATGGTCCTTGGGATATTAAAACTTTGAGAAAAACAAATTTTGTCCTTGCACTAATCTTTTATGGCAGGATTGGTCCTTGGTGGAAAAGTTTGGTGAAATTACACAATTGGTCCCTGAAGTTTGAAAGTTTGGCAGTTTTAGTCCCTGGTGAAATTAAAATGGAAAAATCATACCAGGACCTCATACTATTCATAACTTGGCAAAACACACCCTTGTGAACACTTTTGGAGAATGCCAAGTTCACCCCCCCAACTTTCGATAAATTGCAAAATTAGTCCTTGTGAAATCAAAACCAAACCGGACCTTAATAATAATACTACTCCTAGTCCAATCCATAAAACCCTCCAAAGCCCACCCTTTGTTTTATCTTTGGCCCAAGACAAATCCAGCCCACACACCCCATAATAATATAAGCCGGGGTCAAACCTTTGACCCTGGTCAAATACCAGTCAAACCACCCAAACCGCCAAACCTCCTTCCCTCTCCCCTGCAAAACCACGCACCCCAAACCACCTTATTCCCCCTCCACTTGAGATAAACCCATCATCACCATCCCACCACCTCTGCACCTACCCTCACATCAGCATTAAATGCCACCACCCCCTTGCCTGTATCAGAAGCAAATTGCAAAATAAAGTTTCCCGCCAAAACACGTGGCATCAAATCAAGGCATTTGCAGTGATCCAATGGCTTAGAAGTGATGTGGGATATGATCAAGAGGCAGAAGGAACCCTAATCATGGGCTATAAAAGGAAAGAGAAGCAAGAAGAAGAAGCAGTTCCATTTTTAGTTTAAAAGATAGTCGTATTAGTAGTAGCTTGTAATTTTCATCAATTTCTAAGCTTTTAAGCATTGTAGTAGCATAAGCAAGTGTAATCTGATCTTTTTAATCAATCAATTTCAAAGTTTCCTTTGGTATCTCAGATTGTGCAAGTTTCAAATTTAATTCAAAATTCTTAAAGTACTGTGTTGTTGTTATCATTAAGTTCAAATGGACTCTTAGGTTCACTTAGGTTCCATTAAGCTTATTGAAGCTTTTAGAGACCCTAAAACTCAGTATTAATAGGAAAATCAAAAATATAAAAAAGTCAACCATAGTCAACTGTTTTGTTTTTAGTTTGATCTCAGGTTTGGAGAAGCTTTGAAGAGCAAGATTGGAAGTGGCATTAGCCTATCTAAAGATAGGCATCAGTGGAAAATCCCTTGTTCATGCTAGGGATAATTTGTAAGAGTTGCTCATTTTTGAAATTCCTCTCAAAACTTAAATATCTTAGTATCTCTGTGCTTGCTTGTCATTCTGTGTTTCCTTGTGTTTATTAAGTATTATCAGTTAAGATTGTGTTTTAAATTAGGTGTTTGTAGCTAAGATTTCTTTACTTACTCATAATCTTTGTTTTTAACTGCCTTATTAGCTAATATAGTGTAAACTTGTGTATTAGTGGTCATCATCTGTGTTTTTGTGCTTAAATAGACCTCACACATCAGATTACAAGCTTATTTGGTGATTTCATAAGTTAAATCTAGTGTTAGCTTCATAAAACACAAAACAGTTCACTATAAAGGGGTGTTTGGTTTAGTAGATTGCTATGGCATCTAGTGGAAATTTGGCCTTGACTTCTATTCACCTAGCTTGCACTAGGTATAACTAGGTTTGAGGATCAATAAAACTGGGACTCATAACACAAAAAAGTCAAAATCACCCTCACCACCCCATTGTCTGTTAACTGTTGGGACTTAGGCTCCCAAATCCCATCATTTCATTTTAAAAGTTGTTGTTCTTCATTAATTTGGTCTTTTAGTAGCTTATCATAACATATTAAATTAGTTTAGATCATCAGAAATCCATTTAAGTCAAAGTTCAAGTGTTTATCAAAAAGTCAACATTGCACATCTCAGGTTTTCCCAAAAACTCAAAGATTTTTGTAGAATTTAGCATTGAGGTTTAAAGGTTGAAACTTGTTCCTAATTGAAGTTTACCAGCTCTATTTTAAGATCCCATGGTCCTTTGAATTTTGCAATTTTTTCCCTAGGCTCCACACAACTCCAAAGTCACTTGCAGGGGGACTGATCTCCCCTGCACCAGCATACCACCACCACACCACCAACTTTGGTGGTGGCTGCAGCCCACCTCAGTGGACCCCAGTGGTTCATCTTTGGTTTTACCAACCCCCCTCCTACCAGGGATCAAGAATTGACCCTTGATTTAACCTAGAAACAAATGGACCCCACCTGGAATCCACCCCAAAGTCTGTCCCATTTCTGTGTTGATTGCAAGTTTTCAAAAGTGCTTATTTCCAACTTATTGGCTTCTCAGTGCTTGTTGCTCATTGTTTTTAGCTTAATTTAGTCACTTTAGCTTATTTGTACCTATTTTCATCATTGTGGACCCCACATTCAGTCATTCAAACTTATTTGCCTACTTGGTCAATGTTAGTCAAACTGCTTAAGTAAAGGGGGTGCACACTGCTTATTTTTAAGCTTTGTAAAAAGTTGTTTCACAAAAGTTTCTCATTTTCAATATATTTTTAGCTGTCAAAAAGAAAAACTCAAAAAAATCCAAAAATAAAATAAGTGATAGCTTCTATTTAATAGAAACTATCTTTTTCATTTTTCATTTTAGCTTATCTTTAAGCATTTTTCTATTTTTATAATTTTCTAAATTTCCTAGTAACTTTAAGTAGTTAAAATAATTTTCTTAGATTTTTCCTAGTTTGTTTACTAATTATTAGATTTAAAACTAGTTTAATTAATTAAATAAGTAATAATAGTAATTAATTAGTTTTCTTAAATTTTTAGTAACAACAGTAGGTTTTTATAATTTTTCTAAGTTTTATAAATTAGTTAAGACTTTTAGAAAATAAATTTTTAGTTTCTACTGTTCATTTTCCATTTTTTTATTTTAATTATTTAAATTTGATTTAAGTTAATTAAAAGGTAATTAATTAGTGAAATAGCCTAAAATATAATTTTTAGAAGTTTTTATAATTTTGTAGGATTCCTGTGATGGTTAAATAATTTTATAAATTTTTCCATAATTTTCTAAGTTAAATTAGTATTATTAGTAATTTAAACTAGTTTAATTTGTTTAATTAAGTTAAATAGTTTTTAATTAATAAAAAACTCATAAAAAGACAAAAATATTTATTTTTATTTTTTATACTTTCTTCAAGTTCTATTTTAGGTTTAGAAATTATTTTTGCAAGTTTTTAGGTTAAGTTGTAACATTTGTCATTTTTAAGTTAATTTAAATTAGATTTAAATTAGATTTTAAATAGTTTTATTAATTAAATAATATTTAAATAGTAAAATAATCATTTTTATAATTTCATTTTCATTTTCCATTTTCTTTTAATTTTAAGTTTCAAAAGTTTCAAAAGCACCCCCTGTAGTTTGTTAATTACCAAATCCCACTTTTCTGTCTGATTACGTGTTATCTGATTTTTGTGAATATTATATCATTGTGTGAATACCAAAATATCAGTAGCAAAATCAATTCCATATCATATTGGCTACTGTCCTCAGTGCCACTTATTCCCATAAACGATTTTCAAAGCACCATTTCAATCTCGCTGGGACTTTAACGACCCGGGGACACACTATACTATCACCGGAGTATTGGAACGAGGCTGTCTTTGACTTATTGACCTTGGTCAATAATATCTGACTGCTTTCGCACCAATCAACTACATAATTGATTTCACATCCATATCATCTTCTATATATGTATATGCATGCATGTGCTTTGTTCTAACTCTGTTTTGTAGCACATCACCATAGTTCGATTCCCCTGTGCCATCATTAAGGGGGAACACTTAGCTAGGGGGAGCTTATATTTCGTTGATCACTCTAACAATTCTCCTTCAAGGGTGCTCGTGTCTCCTCTCCTCAACAACCACAACACACCTTTTGGATTCTACAAAAAGGGGGAGAAGTAACGGAAAAACTCATTAAAAATCTATCAACGCATAATCTTACCTAAAATGAGTTTATATTTTGTAATCATCAAAAAGAGGGAGATTGTTAATACAAATAATGTCAAAAACGTTATTCGCATTATTCGGTCTTCTCGTGTTTTGATAATCACAAAATATAAAGACATGTTACGTAAAGTTACGGTTTATAAGTTTTTAATCGAGGATACTCGTTACTTCTACGTAGTTGCTTCAGCATCACTTCAGGTATGAACAAACTTTATACCGTCATTAGTTAAGTGATCAAAGAATTTTATTTTCACCTAAACTTACATTTTTAAGTTTGACAAAACATTTTCACAAAAGTATTTTTGTGTTTTTTAAAGAAATATTTTATTAAGAAAATAAATTCAAATTCAAACTTTATAACAACTAGTTTTCCCCTCAAATCAGTTCAACCTGAACCAGATAAGTTTTCACCACTGATGAGTGTCCAATACTCATCAGTTCTGTCCCATCTGAACTACAAAAACAGTTAAAAACACTCAGATACACCTCAAAATACAGAAAATATCCATGGATTGTGTTTTTATATGTTTCAGGTACAAAAGGACTGAAAACAGAGGGAAAATGAGCAAAGTTTACACATTTGGCAGAATCAGTCCCTGAACTTTCAAGAAATGTCAAAAATGGTCCCTAGAAGAATTATTTTGAAGAAAAATCAACAACAGTCCCCCAGGAATCAAGAAATGACAAATTTTAACCTTGAAAGTTCAAAATTTCAAAAATTGCAAAACGAGTCCCTCAATTTTTACAAATAACAGTTTTAGTCCCCGGGTTTTCAAAATGGGAAAATTATCATTAAGGGTCCTTGGGTATTCAAAAGTTGTCAAGTTTGGCCCCTGGATGAAAAGTTTGAGGAATTTACAAGTTTGGTCCATGAAGTTTCAGATTTGGCAAAAGTAGTCCCTGGAATTTGAAAAATGGAAAATATCAATTATGGTCCTTGTATTATTCAAATGTTGCAAGAAAGAATCCTTGGACAATTATGGAAGAATTACATTTCCAGTCCCTATAAAAATCTGAAAATTACAAAGTGGTCCTTGTGATAAATTTACAAAACCAAAAGGATCAAAGTTACTTTAAACCAAAATCCAAGTCCAAACAAACACTTTGTACAGTCCATACATAAAGCCCACACCAAGCCCAACATCCAATCCATTACCCTGTTTTAAAATAAAAACGCAGGTCAACCCCTGTGGTTAACTCCATCCCCTACCTCTCCTACCTCCTGCTACTATCACTGCCACCTCCACCTTCACCATTCTTCCACCTCACTACCCCACCTGTCAACCCAATAAACAAACCCAAACCCCTGGGTTTGCACCAGGGGTCAACACGTATCACCATTGCCCTCCACCTCCATATCCTTCACCTGTAACTTGACACCACCACCCCTACCTCTTTATCAGCCTCCCTACTTGTCCCATCCACATCCACAACAATCCAAGGACAAATAAATGCATAAAAACGGCTCCAAGTTACCTGTGATATTTTTGGCGCCAAAAGTGTGTTTAAATGGCTCAGATCAATTCAGACAAATCCAATGGTCAATATGAAGTGGGATAGACTCAGACTTCCACCTGGAACCCTAAAAGTCTTCTATAAATAAGAAAGACAGAGAAAAGAAGAAGTATGTAGGAGTAGTGTAATGTAGGTAGTCGACTAGTGTAATTTTCAAGCTTCTAGTGTAATTTTAAGCTTTCAAGTTGTATTTTCAATGTTTTCAGTGTAATGTAAACTTACTTTGATCTTTAATTTCAGTTATAAGTTCATTTTCAGTATTATGCAAATTTTCTTTTGAAAATCTCATACCACTTATAGTTGTTAAAAATTGTTAATCAGTGTTTATTTAAGCTCATTATAACTTACCTTTAAGCTTTCTTAAGTTTTTAAGACATTAGAATCAATTTAGCTCATAAACATAAAAAATACCAAAAATACATATTAAATAGGTAAAGATATAAAAATCAGTGTTGAAGATAGTAGAAGATGGAGCAAGGGGTATTTTGGATTACCTTGGGAATTAGAACTCCAAGGGGAGTAGTAGGAAGGTAATTTATGGTCCTTGACTCACAGTTTCATGCTTGGAATGCCCTTGTAAGCAATTTACATTTTTATGCATAATTACTGTAGAAGAGATTGTATATGCTTGTTTGTGTCCTGTGAGGCTTATCTAGTGTCTTTGAGTTGATTTGATGTTATGGTGCCCTCAATTGTTCATTTAACATGTTGTTGCTCAAATCTTTGGATTCCACTATCATTTGTAACTTATTAATGATTTGTGAGTAAATGGTATTAGTTTTTGTGTACTTGTGCTTAAGTGAATCCATTTCATCATTATAAAACATTATGCATCCAAATCATAACCTGAATCAGTGTTTTGAATTGAAAATCTCATTTCAGGATTCATTAAGTAGTGTTTGGTTTATGCTTGCTTCATGTGCTCAGGCTTGTGATGTGAGTTGTATGTGATTCAAGTATCTCACAATAGGTTAGTATAGTCAGGATAGGTCATACAATTTAGGTCTCTTTTTATAAAAAGTCAATTTCATGTTTATTTCCATCTTTCATGTTCACTGTTAGGATTTGGAATACTAGGTCTCATCATATCATTGCATAATTGTTAGATATAGCTTAATTTAGTTGCATTACAGCTTATTACATCATACTTAGCCCTTAGATCAAGATTCAAGTTCACTTTAGTCAAAGTATTGGTTAAATCAAAAAGTCAAAATTGTATGGCTTTATCCAAAATCCAAAACTTCCAAGATTTTTCCTAATTTATGTAACCAAAATCAAGCCCTGAGCTTTTTGGAGATAGAACTTTACCAGCTTAACTATTGAAATCCACCACTGGCTTAATTTTAGGATTTTATCTTAGTGCTTATTCATAAGCTTCTTGTGGCCTGTTTGAAAATGACCTCCCCTGCACCAGGATAATTGACCCAACTTCCAAGGCCTCTCCTAGGATTATTAGTGGACCCCACCCCTAGACATTTAGATTTTTAGATAGCTTATTAGTAGGACTTCTTAGTTCAGGTCTTATTTTGGATCTCAGCTTATTGGCTTATACCTTATTTGACTCTTAAAGTTCACCTGACCACACAAGGAACACTGAGTGACTCAGTGTGATAAGCCAACTTCCAAGGCACCCCAAGTACTTATTTGTGGGACCCAGGGCATGAGCCCTAGCTTTTTGGAAACCCCAATAAGCTGGCTTTTTAAATCAGGTCTTACTTTGGATCTCCAATCACTCAAGTGAGCCCCACCAAGGGCTGCAAGTTCCTTCCTTTTGGCCTGTGTGGCCTGTCTTGGTCTGTGGTATTTGAATTTACTTATTTATGATCATTAGCTTATCTCAGTTTGTTTTGTTGCTTGATTTAGCTTATTTGTGTTAATCTCAGTTAGTTTTAGCTTTATCTCACTCCATTTTAGCTTATTGGATCATTTAGATAGCTTTTTAGTTTACAAAAACCTCATTTTCAAGCTTATAGGTAAACTGCTTATTATTTAATCTTATTATCTGCTTATTGGTTAAGTATCATAAAGAGTTGTAGTTTTATATTTTGCTTATTTCCATATGTTGTATCAGGTTGTAAAATAAAAATTGAAAAAAAAATGTTTTGCAAAAAGGGAGAGGCAGGGGTCGAACCTGAGACCTCTCCCCTTTAAGGGTGATAAGGGGTACCTGTAATCCAGTTGCCCTTGGGACTTTTTCTGTTATTTCTTTGCAAAATCTATTTATATAGTAATGTTTGTCCCTTTTGCTTATTTTTGCTTATTTTCTTATTTCACAGCTTATTAATAAGCTTTTGTACAATTTTATATTTTTCCTAACTTTCTGCTAGTATAAAGTATTTATATAAAAAATTTTGTAATTTTATAAATTAGTTTAGTATTTATAATAATTAAAATAGTTTAATTAGCTTTTAATAAATAATAAGTAATTAATTTTTAAAACAGCTTATTTATAAGCACTTAGTAGTTTTTATATTTTTTATAAAGTTTTTGTCACTATAAGGTATTTGTAGAAAAAGTTTTATAATTTTAACTTCTCATTTAGTATTTATTATAATTAAATTAGTTTAATTAGTTTAATTAAGTTTAAATAGTTTTTAATTAATAATAATTAAATAAAAAGTCTTAAAAAAATATTTTCTTTTTCCAATAACTTTATTTTATAATTTGGATTCCAAAAATATAATTTTCACATCTGTGGGATTTATATTATACATAATTCACATTTTATTTCGTACATTTACATAGTTTTAAATTAAACGTACGCGTTTTAGGTTTTAAACGTTTTTAAATAATTTAGTTTTACATTTTAATTAATATAGTTTATTTAAGTCATTTTGTTTTATAATTTCTTAGTGTAATCATTCACTCACCATTATCTTTTTTCCATTCAAAATCACTCGATCACAAATTCGTCTAAAATACAATTGCACGCCTCGTTGTGATTTAACGACCCGGGGATACACTGTACTCCACGGATATTATATCTTGATCTCTCTCCCTCACTGTTTGACTTTCTTTGACCATACCTTTGGTTAATAAAACCTGACTGTTTTTGGAGGTGTCAACCACGTCAGGACAAAAAGGGAGCGTTTTGTCACGGCGGTCCCTTAAATAGGCCGACGGTCCCTTAGTGATAAAGGACCGTATGACATTTACGGGACCGTCCCTCTTCCTCCTGTCGCCTATAAAAACTGAACTGTTACACTTCAGAAAACAGACTTTCACACACACAAAACTTTCTGGTCTTTGTTCATTTTATTATTTGATCACTATAACATGTCGGTATATGTTTATAAGTGATTTCCTTTTCCGTCAAGTGCAAGAGAAGAACTCTCGACAACTATGAAGATTCAAGATGTTATAGGTGTCCACACACAAACGTAACAAGTGTTACGTGATAGGATATGTATTTTATGTCATTGTTTTCCGACTTGTGTGTGATTCGAGGATGGGGATATTTGTATGAACTTGGATGGTGATGTAGTTCCAAGTATTATATTTGTGTGAGCTTGGATGGTGATGTAAATCCAAAAAGTCTTGTAACTAGATTAGTTCATGTATTTGATGTGAGGAGAGTGATGTCCTAAAGTGTAGGTTAGGACCTGTTGAATCATTACGTAAAGACTTGGATCGGGTGATGATCAAGTGTGTCAAGTGTGTGAAGGCTTGATTCGGGTGAAGAATCAAGTGAGTCATGTGTGTGAAGGCTTGGTGCGGGTGAAGAACCAAGTATGTCAAATAAGTGAAGGGTTGGATCGGGTGAAGATTCAAGTTGGACAAGAGTGCTTGTTCGTGTGGCCACGTGGGCCTTGGAATAGATTGGTTCTAGCTATGATTAGAACTCGGCATTATGCTTAGTGTCATTAATCCTTGTGTAAGCATGTGTACGGATTGCTCCGCCTGAAGGAGTGTGTTGATATAGTGATTGATAACTCTCGAGTGTGGTACTCGGAGAGTGGAGTAGGACGGAGAGTGGGCTTCGTGCCGAACCACTATAAATCGCCGCGTCTCTTGGTTGTGTTCTTTCTTTACTCTTTACTTTACTTGTTTATTTATGTATGCTAGTAACTAAATCGATATCACATAACTAGTAGAATTCAACAAGTTTGTAAATGAATAATAATCGGACCTAAAACGGCGAAACGCTTTAAAAAATTAAGAAGAAGCGGATAAACTATTCAACCCCCCTTCTAGTTTCTACAAAGAGGTTAATATGTAACAGTATTATTTTCTAATTTTAGAGTTATGATTTCAAATTATGAATATATTAAATTTATCGTGGTAGTTATATCTCTTAATGCTGTTAAGTAATATATAAATAGTTGATTTTAAAGTTGGTTTTAAAAATTACCAAATGTAGCAAGTTATGCAAACTTAAAAAATTTAAGACTTCTATTTATAAAAGACTTAAATACATTATAGATAGTATATAGTTATATCAATATATAGATATAAATATAGATAATTTGAGTTTTCATTAATAGTCAAAGTGGAATCTATATCGATCGATTTTACTCTGTATTGAACAAATTAATTAACTATCGCCGTAACATAACACGGTAACATGCTAGTAACCAATATCTCATGGTTTCATGATATAAGTTCAAACATAAGAGCATCTCCAATGTAAGTATTAAATATACTTTTTGCACTAAAATAGTGCAAAATGTATCAAAATCCCTCTCCAATGTAGGCACTAAACCTTGCACTAAAATAATGCAATGAATAGCAATCAAACAAAAAGCATTATATTTAGCGCAATGCTATTTATTGCACTAAACACTATTCTATGATTTAAAAAGTCATTACTTTTAATAATTCTTTGATAAGTCACATATGTAATAAAAGTAATTCATGCAAAATGTATTTTTGATATGTACTCGTTAAAGCGTTCAAAATGAACTCGATATTGATATATTTTAGTTAATCTTTTTTTTTATTTATTTATTTTATAATTATGTGTATTACTTGCTTTAAAGTACATTTAGTGCAAGATTTAGTGCTAACGCATTGGAGTAAAACTTTTTAGTGCAAGCATATATTCTTTGAATATGCTTATTCAGCACTATGATAGTACAATTTTTTAGTGCATACATTGGAGATGCTCTTAATAAGCTAGTAAACCCCAGTTATTGTTGCTAGTAATTCTAGTGATATACTCATGTAGTATTGACAACTTTCATTCTACTCAACAAAAGTTTATTAGCAGCAATAATTGTAAATCTATGATGACTTGTCAATATTATCGTTGGTCAAGATGATGCTCAAACTTGTATAATGAGAACATGGAAAGTTTTTAGTCTTGACTAATACACAAGACATATTTGTCTCTTATCAATATTGCTCAAATGTATTTCCTAAGTCATTGTAAATTATTTGACAATTACTTTTGATTGCAAGGAGACTAAAAGTAGGTTATATGTCATCAATCAAGTTTCTTATTTAGCTACTTATTGAATATACGTGGCAGATTTTTTAATGAAAAAAATTACTTAATGATCGTTGTTTATAAATTTTACCTGTTTTGACTCACTTTATTTTTTATTATTACCAAAAAAAAGTCGCATGTTACGTTCCCTTTTAGATGTCTCATAAGTCATAACATGTGAATTATGCTTATAAAGATTGCTTTTAAGACATCAGAATCTTAAACTTTATAATAATAATATAATATTTATTTCCCTTTCTAATACAGGTAAGGCATCTATGCTAAGCATTTTTATCATTGATATTTGATTTTTCTACTAAAATTTTGGTTATGTTAAGTGGATAAATAGTTTAGCATGTTTGATAACAAGCTGGGCCATATAGATAAAAAGGTGTGGACATCGAAGATCACATCATGATTCACGACTTTGAGTAGCATGGGATGGGCCTCGAGTGGAGAATATACGACTAAAGATTTTCATTTCTTCTTATATATTTTAATATTTAAATTCCAAATCTAGATTTATTGATTTGGACTTAAGATTTGATCTTTATAAGTGCATAATAACCGGTTAGAAGACTCGAATTCTCCAAAATTATAGTAAAAATCATATTATTATAAGTAGTCTCGCTCCGGCAAGATTGGCTATATTATTGTTGTATATGATTGTAACTCGTATGAAAATTGAAATCATCAATAGTTAAGTCTACAACTAAAATTCAAATTCAAAAAAGTTTTGACCAAATCTATCATGCGAGAACCTGAGACCAGCCATTATGGTGTTCTTTCTTCACAAGCAAAGGCCATGGTTGGTGTGCGAAGACCTTGACAGCCAAAATCTTTGACATGCGAAGGAGGCAAAATGGACTCACCACCTAACAAAATTCATCATTATTTTGTTTCTGAGTGTGTGTAAGTTATATTTTGGTGTATGTTTGTATTTAGTGGAGTATTTTTATGTGTTTGGTTAGATGGTGACTATCACGGCTAAAAGGTGAAAGTAAGGTGATGTGCTGAAAATTTAATGTGGCAAACTTAGGTAGAGTTCATGGTCAGGTGAACGTTACACCCGGCCTAAGATACTTGCAAGTTATTTAAAAAAAACTTAGACGTATTAACCAAGATGCTAAATTTGGTTCATTCAATCGTACTAGTGTTTTAGGACAATTTTGAGACTAGAGGTAGTCTATAAGATTTGATGTAACGAGTATGGGTATGTTTGCCAAAATTAGCTGTATGCTGTAAGTTGTAAATTGTAAGCTGTAAGCTGTTAACATGAGCTACAAGCTGTATCATTTTTTCAATAAAAGTGTTTGGTAAGTTAGCTATTAAATGTAATTATAAGATGTAAAATGACATAAAAGGACATATCTGCAATTATAAATAAATGTTTGAAGGGTATATCAGTAATTTAAAGTTTTAACAGCTCCATGATGTTTAAAAAGCTTCATGGATCAGCTTTTTATTTAGGAGCTATTTGTCTGAAATAAAAGCTCGAAGTTAATGTATCTAAACGGAGCTATTATTTTAAAAAATATTATTTTTATAACAAAAAACTAACAGCTCCTCCAAAAAGTCTCTACCAAATAAGCCATATGTAGCTCAAAATACCAAATATAGTGGCAAGGTTATGAGTTAATTGAAGGGTATATATGTCATAAGCCATAAGGTCAAATATATAGTTGCAACTTGCAAGTTCAATGTATTTCACGAGAAGGCATCTTGCCTCCCCTATATGGTACCCCCAAGTCTCGACCATACTTTTTTGAGATTCCAATCAACTTGTTTCAAACTTAGCCAATAACTTTAATAGTGGATAAGTGGATACATTGTCTCTTTTTAAAAGTAAGGGTATCTTTAACTTGTGTCCTAGGGCACAAGTTAAACATACTAAAAAATACATGGACCCCACAGAAAATGATATAAGGATCCACATAAATTATACTTTTCTGTAGATCCCAGTATTTTTTTCTGTGAGGTCCCAATGTCTTTTAGTGTCCTTAAGTTGTGGTTTAAGGCACTAAGTTAGAAAAATCCTAAAAGTAATACCAATATTATCTTTCACAAAGCCTGCACAATTAAACACCGTATTCTTGTTAACTCAAGTTAAATGATTAACATGAAATAATTGGTCTATTTGACATAATCGCCATATATAAAGATCACAAAATGTATTGCAAGTTTGCTAGATGCATGTATAATATATACACAAAAATTGTGAGATCAAGCCACATAAACATTCACTTAAGATTCCAATTTCCAAACTTAGAATAATCTTCTCCTCCTAAGACTCTTTGATGAAGCTTTAGAAACTAAGTACCCAACACCAACACCTAAACACATGACCCATATCCCCACATCCACAGCCCACATCACCCCTTCCACGTCAGCCTCCACCACATCACCACCATAATCCACCACCTCATCACCACCATCACCACCACCACTACACTCACTACAACAACAACACTCTTCCACCTCCTCACCTTCACTCATTTGCTCTGGTATCTCCTCTAACAACCCTTCAAAACACCTCCCTCTTTTCCTCATTTTAACCACCATTTCGACCTGCTGCTTCAGCGCCACGTCAGCATCCAGCACAGCACAAACCTCCACATCTTTCACATCCCCTACGCTAACCTCACATTCCAACCCACACCTACACTCCATTTTCCACTCACCCCCCTCATCTTTCCCAAAACTACCTTTCACCACCTTTTCTTCTCTTAAGTACACTTCAAACCTCACACCTTCACTCACCTTCACCTTATCCCTACTACCATATACAACACCTCCATCACCTTTACCCGACACAACCCGGTAAAGGGTCACAAATGCTGGCGTGTCGGGTCGGGTCATAGACCCGTTTACCTCCAATGGACCACCATTTATCCTAGGTAGATAATGCAAAGTAACCATTTCTGGCAAGTGTTTTCGAGCTTTTGAAATGGATATCGAGACGTAAAAAGCTTTTATTTTTAACAAACGTTCCTTTTCATTTGGTTGAAACCCACGACACATGTTTAAGAAAATTTATGTTTTTTGTTTATACAATGTTGTTGTTGATGATGAACATGCATGTGTGTATATATATGTGTTTATATATGTTAGTGATAAACTGATAATGAAATATAAACAAGGGGTGGTGTGCATGGTGAGCACACGGATTTGACCACTTGCGCCAACAGGGTAAACGAAATTTCGACGTGCTACAATTTATGCAACTTGTACGTGGTCGGTTAAGTTGAATAACACGCCATTGGCATATTTGCATTATTTGTTTTGTTGTTGTTATAAGATTGCGTTGTTTATTTATTGTTTTAACATGTAGTGGCTCGTGGAACGTTTCGTCTAGTGGACGTTGTTTTCACGAGTGTGAATCGTATAAGAGGTAACACTAGTTTTTATGGTCATCCGGGATGGATCTGCATTGGTTCGGGTGTTGCACGGACTACATCTGGTTTTTGGTCACTAAGGTTTTTTTTTTTTTTCAAAATTTGTCGTTTTTGGTATGCGCAACTCATGATAATTTTTTTTGCTCTTTCGATTTTTTGATATAACTTTCGTTACCGCAATAATTATTTTGTGCAACACCATTCGGAAATTCTGGGTCCGTCCCTGTGGTTATCGTTATCATCATTTTCACGTCAGTGCTATATCACCATTCAACACATCATCATTATCACCGCATTTTTCTTTTATGGTCACCACAAAATAAAAAATATAAAAAATACCTACTTTATGTAAATATATTCTGTAATATACTTCAGACATACTAACAAACCAAAAGAAAATAAAGGTGATGTTGATCACTATTATGTGCAAAAATATAAAGGTGATAGAAGGTTTTTATGTGAGGATCACCTGTAATGGTCGCCATAAAAGTGATCAATCATCTCAATAAAAACCAGCATAAAAGAACATTAGTAACTTTAAACTTTAAATGAACGTGGTCAGGTTCGAAAGAGCATGTTTTTTACTTTAGAGAATCAGAGTATTCTCGTGATCTTTTTATCATTATTGTCAAAATATTTAACGTATTAAAGGGTCAACTTCAAACATCTTGTGAGAACATCAAAACAAAAGACAACTAAGTATGTAATGGTGACTTATACTAGTAACTTAGTAAGTGATAAAATATGATAAGATAACTTTTTGACGTTCTTAGTACAAACTTTCTGTATTTAAGTTGGTGGTGTTTATTTTTTCAAAAATGTCTTTTAACAACCTTTTATTTAACTCATTTTAGTTGGTGGTGTTTATTAATACTAGTTGTTAATAAACGATCAGGATCTTAACAAGATCGTAATTCAAGTAGGATCGTATCAGGTCGTAGGATCGCACGTAGGATCGTAAGATCGTAGGATCGCCTAATATATATATATATATATATATATATATATATATATATATATATATATATATATATATATATATATATATATATATATAACAGGAGACATTTGAAGAATATGCCACCTCATTGCCCAGTAATTCAATTTCAGCCATGTCATCACATGCAATACCCAACATTTTTTTTAATTTAATTATTTTTATAATTTAATATAATTTGTATTAAAATTTTTCCCTGTATTTAATTTAAATAATTTGTAGCGTGATTTTTTTTTTTCAAAAAATCACTTTAACGCTGCGTTCTCGAGTTTTTCTAGGTGGGAATAGAAATGATGTGAAAAGAAGAGAAAAGAAATGAAAAGGAAAGGAAAGAAAGTTGATTTTATATTTCGTGTTCTTGAGTTGAAATGAAAGGAAAGGAAATGAAATAATGTTGTGTTCTCGAGTTGGGAAGAAAAGAAAGAAAAAGAGACATAATTACATTTATGCACTTTTAGATATGTTCATTTTATCATAAGAGTCGAATATGAGTAAATATTGAAAGTTATATTGGTCATTATATACTAAATAGTGCGAGTGTAAAATACTTTCCGTCCAAATCCGCCCATATTTGGGCGGAAAATTCTTATAGGAAAATCACTAGACTTTTCCTATCATTTCCTTCCTGTTTCCTTTCCTTTCCTTTATCATGAAAGACCAGCGATCCATGGCCAAGAAAGGTAGCAAGTGATTTGGGTATTGCAAATAGAAGTAGCCACATCAATGGTGGTTCCGTTAGTAGTGTAAAGTTGCTTTTGAGCGACGTTTTCCATCTCTTGCAGCAGATAAAAAACATGTAGATTCTGATATAGGAAGGATCCCGCCATCTGGATTGAGCTTTGCTATTCAGAGCATGTCAATGGGTAGTTATACTTTGATCAGTGGTGATGGGTGGACGTCTGATCTAGCGGAGATACCTGTAATCATGGGTTACAATAGAAATCACTTCTATCCTAAACATGTTCAACCAACTTAAATCTCGGCATCTGTAAGTACAACAGGTGGTCACAATATGAGAGAAACATTAGCTCATGGACCTTTGCGAACTCAGGCTTCTCCCTAGGTAGCTTTTACGCTCATCCCTTTTGTTTACCGAATGACCACATTCGTTATTGTTACTAATTCTTCGTATTATACTATTTGTAGAATGTCTGATGGAGGGTGTGGTTGCAATGGGCAGGGCGGAGGAAGCAATTGTAGAAAAGAGCCATGCAGTATAGTAGAATGTTGAGATAAAAGCTTATGAACTAATACTTGCTGACGCAACATAATCCAAGTGGCATTGGCAGTTTGTAGTGAGGTTCTTTACGGTGGAAGCTGGGATGGAACTAACCGTTTATGGTGTCTAAGTGATCACATTCCCTTAGCAATGTTAGGTGAAGAAGCCCCTACCTGTGGCTCTATTTTATCTCTTGCTGCTCATACCACACTATCGTTGCAGGTCATGAAAATGGATGCATAAAGGTTTCTAACATCTTAACTCTCACCTATTCGTTATCTATGATCAGTGAAATTTTTTAGGAACTACATGAAATATTCATGTTAACTTCATCTTCTATTTATGAATTGGGGTAACAATTACATTGTTTTCTGTTTCCAGATATGGAACAACGATTGAGCCCAATATCAGCACACCCCAACTCAATTGAAAGGACAATGGTTATTTAGTGGTGGTTGGAACAAGAGTATTGTTGTACAGGTACATACAAGAATTTCAGTGAATCTAAGTGAGGTGATTTTCTTATTATTGTAATGGTTTGTTGAGGTGCAGAAGGTCTCAGGTGACGAGTCTTAAGTAGATGTAACAAAAATTGGAACTATTTCTGGTGATTCAATAGTAACTACTTTGTCTTGATCCAAAAAAAAAGTAACTGCTTTGTTTTATTGGCAATCAAGGCTTTTTGTTGGGCAAGCAGATACATTTATAAATGAAAAAAATGAGTTATGCAAATGAGAGGTGTTTAAAATTCAACACTATTGGAGTAATATTTATTACTTTGTTATTTTCTTACTTAGTGGTGATATATCTACAAATATCATAACTCATAACTCATGTTAATTTATTATTTTGTTATTTTGTTATCAACAATATCATAACTCATGCTGATTCAACACTGTGTATAATAGATTTTGGTCAACCATCAGTAATTTTTTCATTGCTCGCATTTCTGCCTATAGACGTTAGCTTGGTTCGAGTTACAAAATTGGGATAATCTATGATTAATCTATTTAAGTGTCTTTGTCAATCTATACTAAAACATTTATGTTAACAGATCCTGGAACTAGATGAGAAAGATGGAAGTGCGAAGTTAACATGTATTGGACGAGATGTTATAGAAAAACAATTGTTGCAGTATACGACACCACCAAACATGTGGTTTGGAGCCTTCCCTACTAATGACTATGTCATTTCAAATGATTATAAAGTTGTGAAAAAGGCAACAAGGGATGCAGAGACACATTTTTATTTGGTGGGGGTGCACGGTTGCACCTGCTTTACAGACAGAGCTGTTGATAACTCGATGATTGATGTTGATGTTGTGTCCATTAAAGGTAAACATTGACTTTTGACACATTTGACAAGTTCCTCTTTAGCTATAAATGTGCCAGTTCCTCCAATTCACAGCCTCATGATAAGCACCAATTTCGGTCTGAAGTTGTGCATTTGAAGCATGCTGGTCCAAGTAGATTAAAGAACAAGAATAAATGTGTTTCCCCTGCTACTACTCGAGCGAGAACAAGTATTCAGAAGTTAGAGGAAAGCCAGGCAAGCACTTCGATAAATAGGAGTATCATGAAGCAAAAAGAAGATGCTGGTCAGTCAGTCCCATTGGATAAAAGACAAAGAAATACAACAAAAAGGGTGCACAATAGATCCGCAACAGGGAGAACTGCTGAGGTGCTCACACAGAATAATCAAAAGCAAAATGGTGCATCTCAAAGAGAGCACATAATTATGAAACCTAAAGTACCATACCTGCATGAACAAAAAGTAACTTCCACTAATGGAAAAGAAGTCAAGACATTAAAAAAAACTATTGAAAATTCAGTCGTTGGTGCCAGAAAAGCTCAGTCGACGACATCTGAAATGGGAAAAGAATCATCGTCTACAACGAAGAGTTTTTCTGGGAAGAAAAGGCCAACTGATGGAGATATAATGTATGATGGAACTACTACCAGCTGTGTACGGATTAAGGAAAAAATAAGGTCTGTGAAATGTAATAGAGTAGTGCTAGACCCACAAAAAACATGGGAGTCTGTTGATTTATTTTGTGAGTGGCACTACTCAATATAACTGTAGACAAATCTTCAAATTGGTGTTGATAGGAAAAATGGGATGAATGTTGTTTCGTTTACATTTAATTCACCTATCAAGAAAACGGTGTCTGAATGTGAGTCTTCTGGTGAATCAGTAGTGAAGAGGCCAGGCGAGGTACCAATAATGATGGTATCTTATTGAAGAAACGGGTCTAAAGGGGTGTTTAGTTGTTGTTGTGTGAAGGGATGTTTGGTTCATGCTATCAAATACTATTAAGTAGCACTGTAACGACACCCTTTTAAGTAGTAGTATATATACAAGTGAAATGTGTCGGTGGATAGCAGTAAGTTTCTATACAAGTATGTATAATCAAAAACACACTATACTCAAGGTTTAATGCAAGCATAAAATAGCGCACCGATGATAATAATATTTTGTTTTTTTTAAGGCTTGGGCATAACTACATTGCTCTCTACATCCATATTAGAGTCTAAAATGGTTGTGCGACTGTCAGAAAATATATTGACTAGTCTTGAATAACAGTTAGTAAGTTCTAGAAGAGACTGAAAACGAACTTCAGGTAACCTGATGAGTATTCGGAAGATGCAACATGTAAAGATGTGCCAACGTGAGCAGGTATGTGAAAATGAGATCCTTAAGCAACTAACCAACAATTCAATAAACTGACATGCATTATGCAAATTTGCATACATATGGAAACCTATTACCGAGCTTATGCTAGGAAAGCACTTAAATGTTACAGGTTTTTTTGTAGTAATACTTTATAAGAATGTGAAAAAGATGTACGCATGACTAGAAAGTTGAAGGCTGCAAACCAAAGAGATTGAAAGTATTTTATAAGATGAGTCCTACATCGACTACTAATTACCAACCATAGGCAGTTCGTCAAAGCATCAATTATGTGGCATTACGACCATTCAAACATTGAGTCTGGAGCTAAGACATTAAGGATAAAATACATCCAACCTTCAGGCATAATCTGTTTATATCCATAGAATGCTGTCCTGTAATCTTGTCAATCAGGCACTGATCAACCGGCCCTCACACGGTGAGAATTATTTTGATGTGAAAGTGTTTCATCTGCTTTTTCGCATTAAATTTAGAGTCTTGATGTGTGTTAGTAATGAGTCCATTGTGTCTAAATTATAATATTTTATTATGGTAAAGGTGTCAACCAGGCATCTTCGCCCATCTATGAATTAGCAAATGTAACATCAATATAAATATGCTGGAAATGGATCAGCTTGAAGCCGAACTTGAGTGTGAGCTTCTAAAGATTCATGTGTCCGCAACTGACACTTCATCTTCTTTTCAGGTGCTTATTTCATAAAGTACTCGATCAATATATGCATGCCTTCACTTTCTGTCTACTTCTACAAAACAATGCATCGTTCAGACACAAAAATGAGTTCATTTGGCTTTCTCAAGCGATTGTTTGTTTGTTTTCTATACAAGTTTGTGGCTACTTATGTGAAGAGAATTTTGCATCTTAACATTAATTCACTTATCTACAACTTGCATCACAGCATTGTCAGAATTTATGTAAGATGTTGAGTTTTGAAAAGGATTTGTTTGGCAATTTATGTATCACCAAGTTTCACCAATATATGAGATATATCTATGGAATGAAAAGAAAGCAAATAGGGACAAGGAGTTTGTAAGATCATAACTACACAAGTCTTATGTATAGCAGCATATGAGCATAACACCAATTTAGTAGTAGGACCCCAAGCCCTTGATTTACATTTGGGATTTGACCAAAGCCAGGTGTTCAGTTTTTATGATAAGTTTCTAAACTGATGGGTGCCGAGTGGGGGCTGCAAACAAGCCTGCTCGAGCCAATCTTGATAATTTGGACTTAAGCTCCATTCTAGAGCACAAATAGCTAACAATATATTTATGGGAATCTTGCATTATGTAAAGCTTGAACCAAAACTACTACGTACTAACTACTCTCTACCTAAAACTCTGAAAGCTTAATCATCATTACTCCAAACAACTCAGGTTTATTTATCATTATAGTTTTCGTAGGTAACATACCTCACAATCTGGAAATGTTATCCATATTAAACTATTCTTATTATATAAACATTGACATTGTAGTTTGACAAATGATTACATGCGTTAGGTATAACATACTCCTATTACGGAGTACTTCGTATTAGATAATTATATATTCCTCCAAGTGGAAACGTCTGTCTTTTTTTAATTACTTTTTGTATTATACATTTAATAAGAGTCGTTAGAATGTGGCTAAATTAATATACACATGATTCTGTTAGTGTAGGCCCGTGTCATGGAACCCCATTACCTGATCATCCAAGTTGACATTCGATGATCATCCAAGTTGACATTCAATATTGTGGTTTTTGTATTGGGACAATGGGCTAAAATATATTAAGAACTGACTGTGTATTCGGGATCCAATCCAACATGTGTACATGTCTTCATTTTGGTTGATGCCTTCAAATTAACAGCCCTTTGTTTAGAGTTGAGGCCTTTAAATGGCAAAACTATACTTTTACGACCATGCTCTCATTAATATCTACTATATAAGTCTTAATCGCTAATTACTTAGGTGTGAATCGAGAATAAGTTCCACAACAGATTGAATTGATTATTTTCGTTAGATCCAATTGTGGTGTTGAATAAGACATGCGTCATGAACGTATAATCCCATTTTATTTCCTTTGTATTGTGAAATAGCGAAGTTGTAAATTACCTGAACTGAGGCAATTGCAGATGTAGAATCTGATGTCATATATGAAAAGCTTGATAAGCTACATTGTTCTCCTAGACGCAAATGATTTTGACTATGAGAATTTGATCTTTTGATTTTAAGAAAATTGGTGATTTTTAAAGAACAACCTTCTACACGCCAGTTGAAAGGTGTTTTTGCTTACCAGCTTCATCTTTACATAACACAAACCAATTTGATAACAAAAGATTTATAAATTTTTTGCTGTGATTTTTAATAAGTGTATATGAACCGGCTTCTTTGCAGTGTTACATTGCATATGATATGTTATTCCAAATTTCAGGTTTGGAAAGGTAACACTGATGTCATTATAATTATTTATGGACTAATGACATATTTATCTGTTTCGATGGATGTCTAGAGTTGTATAACTTTTTGATTTATCAAATAATAATTATGCTTATTATCAACATCATAGGCATTTGATAAAATGTCTTCATTATATTAGCTATACTATACATGGTGCTATTGACGTATATACATGGTGCTTTCCGTCCAAAAGTAATATATTCATAATGACTATTATGTATATATCTTTGCTTATATTAATTCCTAAAAGTTACTTAAATTGATAAATCTTTGCTTATTTTCAGAGATAATAATTAATAGGGATATTTATATATGGTTTGGTCACTTTTGATTTTTTGCAAACTAACTGACAAAATGTATACATGTGCTTACCGTTGATTTTTTGTCTTTGTTCTTTTACATTGCTTCATTTAGCTTCAACTTATTGTGTCCAAGCTATATTTGCTCAATATTTTTAGTTATCATAGGTATTAAGCAGAATCAAACAACACATCAACTTTTAAGTTTTAATTTCGTTGTTACCCCCAAGAAAAAGCCTGCTATATGTCCTAAACATGTGAAAAACAATAGCACAATAAGCCACCTTCTTTCCCTATAGTAAAATATGTTAACGATAATTATAAGTCATGCCCGCCCATCGGGCGGGCTTTGAAAACTAGTATATATATATATATATATATATATATATATATATATATATATATATATATATATATATATATATATATATATATATATATATATATATATTATTTTCTTTTTTTTTTGAAATTTTTTTTGTTATATTAACTTATTAAAGCCCAATGACTAAAAATTCTTCATGAAAGCTATAATTTTGATGTTGTTAATTGATTATCTTTTGCAAGATTAATAAGTGTCAAATCATTTTTTTTTTTTTTGGTTTATTATGAAAAATGATTTCGTGCTTTGTAACAAGTTAGAAGCTTGTTTTTGAAGTAAACCATCTAGATGTTTGACCCATTTTGTTCATAATTTCTTTTATGTTTCATATAAAGGCGTGAATTATATGTTAAAAGTTTTCAACAATATTATCAGAATATCCTAATTTAACTTATTTGATTATCAAGATAAAAAATATTGTGTTGCCCTCTATTATAAATTATGTCATTTCATTTTCAGATACAATCCATCTATCTTTTTGCATTAATCTATTTTAACTACTTATAATGGAGAAATGGTCAAGTGAAATGTTGAGTTTTTAACATTTGGTCAAATGAGAGAGAAAATTACTAATCATAAAGGTTTCCTAAAACTAAATTATACTGTAATTAATACTCTTATTAAAATACTTTATTACTTAAAAGTACAGTGATTTATTCACATTGTACAACCAATTAAAGGTATATCTACCAAATTCACCACTTACTAAAAAGTACAATAAAATTTTCATAATGTATAATTTAAATAAGCTAAAACATAATCCATATGAAAGAATTAAACACACTAATTAACATTATTTTTAAACACCTAAAATGAAAAGTACATGTTATTATACATATTATACAAATTAATAAAACACACAAAGCTTCATACAACCTAACAAGTTGATGGTACATATAGTTTTGAAAACTGGACGGGACCAACGAGTTCAACCGGTAACTGGTGTTGCCACCGGTTCAGCTAACCAATAAAAACATCCGAAAACGAACCAGAGAGGACCCGTTGAAACCGATACAAACTGGTGAATTAGGCCTCATCGAGATCTATTTCTCTGGTTAATCGTCACAGGGTACCCGAAGGAAAAATTGAAAAGTGAAAAATTGAAACTAAAAAAGGAAATGTTGGAAACATATATTTCAAAAGGGAAGTTTTAATACAAATCACAAACCGGGTTGACCTGGGACGCTTTAAACCCGGCGGGTTGACCCGGTTTAATTTGACCCGTTTTCGACCAACCTAGCAAGTTGAACCGGTTTAAATGACCCATTTTTCGACCGGAACGGTTCAACCGATTGAACCACCCGGGTCGAACCGGGTTTTAAAACATTATGTTTAATCCCCAAATCTTCAAACTTCTATTATTTTTTGTTTATAACCTATAAACTTCTTTTTATCAATAAACTATCTGTCGCTATAAAATCCCGTTGCTATACACGGGTACTCGTCTAGTATATTATAAAAAAAAATCACAGAACATTATATTTTTGCATTAATCTAAATGTTATCGTGAAAAAACTTATAATAAAAAACATCGAATAAGAAGTAGGTGCACATATGTAGTAACTTTGTGCAAGCGTACATTGCAATATATATAATATTCTATTACTACGGTACTTGAACATATAACTTTTTCTTTTATCATCCATTTATATTCGTTTATCATATGAAATATTATATAGAAATATAAAACTGCAACCTCTATACAAAGTATATACATTCATAGGATCTTACGATCCCGATTCGATCCTACGATCACGATCTTGCAAAGCCAAAAACGATACTAGGTAGGATACCAATCCTGACAACCTTTTGTTTATTTTTTCAAAAATATCTTTTAACAACCTTTTATTTGACTCATTAAGATATAGTTAGAGTTTTGGTTCAAAAAGTGTGTGTGCTTTTTTTAATGTCATTAAGAGTCAGTAAAATGCAATTAGTGTTAAAAGCGTTTGTTTTCCTCTAATGAGAGATTTACATGTATATCCTTCTTGAAAGTTGATATTACATAAATATCCTTCTTAATTTTGTAATTACATCAACGTCCTTCCTAAACTTTTGTAATTACATCAATATCCTTCTCACACTTTTATAAAGATATATATGTTCAAAAATCAATTAAATCATAATTATATTGATTATAGAGTATGAAACTTTTATTTATCTTTTATATTGATAATGATCATATTATTCATACATACTTTTTGGTCTCGGATGACAAAAGAACGTGATGATGCAATTACAAAAGTTTGGATATAAATATGAAAGAAATATTGCTCATATATATTTATTTGTTCATATGCATTTTTGACATCGATTGAAGAGAGAACATGTTGATTTTTGTTTATATATATGACAATTTAAATATCAGGGAAGGATATTGATGTAATTTTAAAAGTGTGAGAATGATATTGATGTAATTAAAAAAGTTGGGAAAGAATATTAATGTAATTATAAAAGTTTATGAAGGATAATAACGTAATTCCAAAATTAAGAAGGATATTAATGTAATATTCAACTTTTGTAAGGACATAGATGTAAATGCCCCTATTCTAATTATTAAGAGTCAGTAAGAAGCATAAATTTCTTATTGAACTGGATGAGAAGATGTTGTCTTAACACCTAATGTCTCTTATCTTATTTTATTATTATTATTATTTTCTTTTGTTATGATTTTTTTTCCTCAAGCTTTTTTTACTAATATTTTTGTTGTTTTTTATGTTTTACTTTGTCTTTCGTATTAAAAGTATGTTTAAATAGAATTATTGCATATTTTTCGTTAGATAAAGAATGTAAAAGATGATAATAACTATGTGACAACTCATGTTCTGTTCAAACTGAAGGTTCGGTTTAGCAGACTCGTATATCTCAACTCTAACCTGACCCATTTAGTTAATCATTTTAAAAATTCCAATCTGAACTCCGATACGTTTATTTTTGTCAAATGAACATAAGAGTGAATGTTTTGTTTAAAATATTTTAAATTTTAATCGACTATATTATAAAATTTGTTTTTAGTATTTAATAAAATTTATTTCTCGCGTTAATGCAATTATTTTTATTTAAATTATAAAAACTAACACATTCAGATATTTAAAAATAAATAGTTTTATTTGAGTCAGATTCAAATTTCTCAACCACTTATTCAGATTAAGATGTAATCAGATGCAGACTTTACAACCACACATTCAGATTCAGATATGTGAATCAAATTCAGACGCAAAGCCTTTTAATAAACAAACAACATCTAAACAAAATTTTTAAATGAAATTTGAAAGACTTGCAAGCTATTCAAGTTATTTAACTAAGGTTTTGTTTTCTATTTGAACGCGCAAGAAATAACTTCACCCATTTAAATAAAAATGAAATTCTTATGAATTATTGACGGATAAGCACATAGTGTTATGAATTATTAGTCATTATTGTAGTCACTAATTTCATGTTTATTTGTGAATTATTAGGTACTTGCTCCCAATTAATGTCGTGTTTTACTTGTTTCCTCATTAATGTCGTGTTTTACTTGTTCCCCATGTATTCAGTGAAATGCATTTATAGTACACGGTTGTTGTGTAAATGG
>JARVZY010002378.1:0-63734 GCA_030686995.1 Artemisia argyi | reverse complement strand
ATGCCCTGCAAATTTTCATTTATAGTTGGTTTTTTTTTTTTTTTTTTTTTTTTTTTTTTTTTTTTTTTTTTTTTTTTTTTTTGTGTACTACAAAAAGTTAAAATTTTATATTGTAATATGTCTCTTGAAGAAAAAGTGCTACTCTCGTGCATGCCTGCAGAGTCGAATCCATCACCGCTAATGTGCTAATAGGAATGACAAGCCAATGCCTCGGAGCTCACGCTTGGCAAACATTTTTAACAAAAAAATTGCACTTTTGATTCAAACTCAAAACATTGTTGTTTGACGAATTTCATTGTTTTATTATACTTTCCAATGTTGCTTTCTGTCTCATAATCACATCGTTCGTAAAAATGAAATTTCAAAGGCAATGCAGAAGTTTGGGGCATATAAAAAATAAACAACTTAAGAGAGAAATATCTAACAGACATGTATCACGCTATTATCCAAGAATTAAGCCATTGCAGGTTCATATCCAGTGTTGTGTGATTAAAGATAAAGCAAATACCGGTCCATGTACAAAGCAATGAAATATTAGATCATACTTATAAAAACTAAGATGTATATATATCCTTAGAGCAATGGGTGCGGGCTGTGCCATGGCTTGCCGTGGGTGACATGGCACTTCGCCGTGGCTTGCCATGACACCGGCCCAACTCGCTGTAGCTCGCCACTTTTCATCTACTCGTCTACATGGCGAGGTGGAGTATTGTACTTTTCGTTCTTGTATGTCAGAAGTGTGAATGTGAGAGAAAAAAAAAAATAAATAGAAAGTAGTGGGACCCAAATTAGTAAGTTGTGATGTTATTAATAAATGGTTGTAAAAGGAGGTTTGTCATGGTGACGTGGCACCTTGTAGGACCCAAATGAATAGTTTTGGGATGCCATGACACCCATAGCTCTTACCGACGATTCTGCAAACAAGTAGTTTAACTCGATAATACTGACGTTCTCAAACTTTTTTCTAATGACAACTAGATTAGTACACATTAGCAAGAGGCTGGTGAGAAAAGAAGAATACAACATGTTTGTACAAGACAATTTAGAATCTGAGATCCAAACCAATTAACCAATTAAGTTAATTTTGACTTTCTTTACCTATTAACTATCCAATTATGCGAAAAATGTTGATTTCTTCCAAAAGAGTGTTCTTTCTTCGGGGCCCGGTTTAGCATCGAAGCAAATACGAGTCCTATAACGCCAAATTATCAATAGGTAACATGTTTCAAATGTCAAAATTTCTGTAGATAACATGCTTTAATTGGAAATTAATAGATAAACTCCAAAAACCTGTCAAAATTTCTAGACAACATTTTTCAATGGGAGCTTTGATTCACACTCACTCAGAAACTGAACCAAATTTTTTGATAAAAAGTTTTCCCGGTAAAATATATTACTCCAAAAAATAATTAAGAACATATATAGGATAAGGGTGAATCTCACATCTCAGCCCGTTACAGGCAAACCAACACACCTATTGTGCTTCAAACAAAAACTATCATAAGAGAGACATGCCAATCTTATCCTACCAAAATAAAACGCCAACAACAAAACTAGAACTACTTCCTAACTCTACCACGGATACGGATGTCTCACGCGTCACAAAAAGCAAGTTGTTCTTCAGTTAAGTCATTAGCATCATACTCATAACCATCATAACATCTAATTTCCATTTTTGTGAATATCCTGTAATCTGTGTAAAAGGTACTGAAATTTTTGTTGTTAGCCTATTAACGTATTTAAACGCACGAGTCACTGGTAATACCGTACGTATGGGGTTTAAATTCAGTACCTTTTATTTTCTTCTTTGGTTAGCATTCTACATCATTCAGGTAAATCATTTGTATGAGACGATCGAGACATGTGTCTGCAAATCCTTAGGGCCTCATGGCAAATTGCCAGAAGGTTCTGCCTTTGAGCACACTCCTTTGTTGGGACACATTAATCATAACATGATGATGAATGCTTTATATGATCAATGCTTTTGCTTGTGCTGCAAACTGCCACCATCATATCATGGGACCAAAATGTGTTTCATCTAGTTAATCCTAGACTAAAAACTCAGAGACTCCAACGCTTTTTTCCGTTCAAATTTTACTAGAAAATCGAGCATTTAGTTATGAATAATGAGAGCCCTTTACTCGTCTCAGAACTGTTATGCCGATTTGAATATTTTTTGGACCAACCACCAATGTATACTGTTTTGAGCTAAGGACACTACAAAAATTTTATTTTTATTGAAACGTATGTATCCGGATGAACTCATGCATGTCTATCAGCAGCAAAAATAATGACATTGGAACTCTTGCATGTTGTTGATCACATATTGCCATTTTCGTCGAGACCACTCTTTAGAAATTGGTAGCTGATTAACTATGCTAGTATCGACTTCCAAACATTTGAAAGTTATCTATACTACATTATAATTCCTTTGGACTATTCTATAATTAGATAGACTTAAAATTCAGATTTTTATTTATTTATTTATTTTATTTTTTTGCTTATTATGGAAAGATGTCAAAATTAATTTGTTAGAAAACAAGTTGGTTAGGAATTTTGTTAGGAAGCGGTTGGTTGTTCGCTTAGCCATCTCTAATATCTCTACTTATAAAGCATGAAGACAACTAAACATGTAACCAAATAACGCAAAATATAATCACACAGTACCCGCCGCCACATTGCGCGGGCACCGTTCTGGTTATATAAATATATATGTTGCTCTATACGCAAAGTAATCTCTCGATGCAAAACGTACGTACACCGGTATGAGATACAAATCATAAAACTGAGAAGCCGCCAGCTTCATAAAACAAGAATAGATGTTCAAAGTACTTCAAACAAATGAATTATATTTCCTTATGCTCCAAAAGTGTAACATGTACTCATACTCCAGTTGTAACTAACTTGTTGATGATATTTTATGCATAAACGTACACTTGTACCCTTTTGAGAATACTCTTAAAAAATAAGGTAGATTTTTGAAAATTTCACCTACATGTTTTACTTTAGGATCAAATAGTACAATGAAACTTCACTGAAACTCATGTGAGTGACCCCCATGATATAAGAATGGAAACCCTAGTACAGCAAATATACACATCAGATATGTAAATTAGGCCTCTCAATTTGGCAAGTGAAAGGGACTTCCATCATCATGCACCATTAATGCTCATCATGCATCTTTATCTCTGTGCCACACATACACATACATATACTACTCCCTCCGTCCCATTTTAATTGTCCGCGGGCCCGAATTTGACCGTAAATATTTTTGTTTGTATTATATAACACTTGATGAAATTTATATCATTGAAAAGTTCGTTTAACGAACTTTTCAATGATATAAATTTCATCAAGTGTTATATAATACAAACAAAAATATTTACGGTCAAATTCGGGCCCACGGACAATTAAAATGAGACGGAGGGAGTATATCTTATACACATGTGTATACATAGAATAATAATAAGTGAATATGATTAGGTACATTCGGTGGGCTACAGCAAAGAGCTAGCAATGTATTATTATATTAAATAAGTGAATAAAAAACAAAGTAGAATGAGCAAATTATGAGTCTCTAGATTATCAAGTGGAGTTGAGGTGTTCATACATATTCTTCTTCCTGTGGCACATTCACCAAGGGGAATGTTTTAGGTCCCTCATTTGAGCATAAAGTTTTTGGTTGAAAAGGAGTGTGCTTGTCAGATCTTTATCAAAGTGGAAACAAGAAAATTGAAAACTATATATTAAAGGAAACATGGCATGGTAAAGTAATCATTATTCACTTTGGAAAAAAAAAATGGAGTTAAGTTGAAAAAAATGACCAAACATCTTTGCTATACTAGCTACTCAAGTATGGTATATTATGTAACAACTTTATATATGGTGAAAACATGAAATCAAAAAAAAAAAAAAAAAAAAAAAAAAAAAAAAAAAAGCATGATGCAATGGATTATTAGTTTTTGGAGACTATTTCGATATGGAATGAAGTGGTTGCGGTGTAACTTTCAGTTGAAGCAGGTGAAGCAGTTTCAACTTCTACATATAAGTATATACAGTACATCACTATGTGTCTATGTGATCATATCTATTTAGTTGTTACACTTTCATACACACTCAAAAAAGTGAAAAACACACACACAAAGTGAATATGCATGCTAAAGTAACTTCAATGCCTTGAGCAATACATTGAAAAAAGATTTGAACTTTGTGTGCAAGATAGTACAAATATATATATACTACCAAATTAGTAAAGGTGTAAACATAAAGCATGCATACACATTTGCACAAAGAAATTTCACCAAATTAATACAAATTGTACATCATACATTATTAGTGTTTGTACCCCAAAGCCAATCAACCAATGATACACAAACTAGGTTTCTCATCTTCTTAGTTTCAATTCCTTCTGTCATTACAAGTACATGTATGTTGATCCCCCTAAAAATCCGGGCATCAATTGTTTTCTTGATCACCGTCTTCGATTTCTTTAGTGCACAGCTTCTGATCATGTGAACTAATAATGGCTTAAGACCCTCTTAGATGAGATCATGATTAGATATATCAATCAAGCTAGTTCGCTAAACATAAGAATGTTTATAACGAAAGAAGAGAAAACCAAATAGTAAGTGTATGATCATCCTATCTAGTTAGTTTCTCAAGAAATCCAAACAAGTAATAGAAGAAAGAAACAAATTAAACCCCCAAAAGATTGTTGTTTCAACACTATAGATTGATATAGATATAAATATTTATAATTGATTACCATGAACCTCCTCCTAACATTCCACTCCAAAAGCCATTGGTATCACCATTCTGATCTCTATTTTCTTCAACATTATGATGTCCATCATTCGTAGTAGATGTTGAGCTTGTTTTCAGATCTTCAAAAGGAAACAAAAGCCTCCCATTTGAACCCTCATGGATGCTGCTTCCATATGTACCCCCACCTCCATTACCTCCCATTCCATCCAACGAAAAATTAAGCGAAGGAATCTTGAACTCGGGCATTGGAATCATCATCTGTCCCGAAGATGAATAAATCGAATTGGGATCAGGATTTGGAATTGGCATGAAGGAACTCATCATACCCCTTGATGTAAGTCCAGTCAAGAGTTCCAAAGCTGATTGTTGAGCTGAAGTATTACTAGTACTTGTGGTGGTATTTTTGGTGGCATCAAAGTTAGGTACTTGAATAAGCTCAGAAATAGTCTTGAAATCATTGTTTGATGGGAAGCCAAGATTAAGATCTTGACCATGTTCATGATGCATCATCCTAGGGTTTTGAGAAAGTAGTGGTGTTGGAGCAGGAGGTACAACAAGGTCAGGAAGCTTCTTGGACATTGAAGAATGAGATGATGATCTTTTGTTCTTCCTTGAACCACCACCAACAGGAACATTTCTAAGGGATCCACCTTCTGTCCAATACCTTCTACAAGTCTTGCAAAAGTATCTTGGTTGCGAAAGGCTGTAATTGTTGTAATAACAGAACTTTGTGTTTGTAGAATTGCATCTTGGACAGTTGATAGCTGCTTCTTTTAGTGGTCTTGTAACCCTTCTTTCCAAAGATGGTGAATTTGAAGATGGTTTTGAACATGAATTCGTAACGTTTTGTGTTATTATTTCATCGATAGGCTTAATCGGTATCTCCTATTTATTTAGATAACATCAATAAAGCAAAAGTAAGAAATAATTTGCAAAAAAGAAAAAGATAAAGACATAAAGATCCAAAAACTTTAAGATTTACAGACAAATGAATAGAACAAAGGAGACTCCTTTACACCTTTCAAACATCCATATAAACCAGTCTTCAAGATAACTAACTTACTTGATCTTTTCATAAATACAAGTCGACCCTTTATGCACATATATATCTACTCATAAACTCACACACTCTTCTTTTTTAAAAGAAAAACCTTGAAATAATAATTACTAGAGATCGAAAACACGATCACAATATAGTTATTCGGAAGATCAAAACCTTGCAGTTTTTTTTCTAGCTTCTCGCTAGTTTTCAAACGAAATCTTTTCGTTGTTCACCCAAAAGATATTGTACTTCTTATTATAGATGATCATAACCAATTTACAAAAGCAAAGGTCTAGATTGGTTTGATCTAGATGCATGAATGTTATGAAATAAAAATTTTAACAAAAAACAAGTTATGTATGTAAAAAATTAAAGGCTTATTTTTGGTATGTAATAAATTAGGGAATTGAAGATGATGAAGAAGTTTAAAGATGTAGCTATGTACCTGTGGCCAGTGAGCCGTATCCATGGCTGAAAGAAGCAGCAAATAGAGAGAGATGAGGCTTTACTTTCCACTGTTTTTCAAAAAGCATATAAAGGAATTTTTGGGAGGTTTGTGTGATATGCTTTTAGTGTGTGTATTATGTATGTAGGTCTTGCTTTTCTAGAGAGATAAAACAATGCATACATATCATAAACTAACTTTTTATCTATTTTCTTTAATAATAACATAAAATTAAGAAATATCATTTTCAGTTTTGACATACATGTCCATCAATGTTCTATTTATGTATTGGAATTTTCCTAAGCATATCATGGAAGCCAATATAACCATAGAATTTGTACCCTAACATCATGGCAGCCAATATATAACCAAAGAATTTAAATTTGTACCCTAACAATATCTATGTGGTTTGAGAAGCTTTACGTTCAACCACGATTCATAGCCTAACAGTATCTATGTAGTTTGAGAAGCTTTACAATCAAATGGTTGAGAGTTCAAATTCGAACTAGGATTGTTCAGCGGTTTGCTTTTCTATAACTGTGGACTATATAGTTTTTAAAATTGTACATAAATCACTGAAATTCAAGAATGTAACACTGTTGGTATGTTAAGTTTTAAGTCAACTGTGCCAACTTTTTAATTAGTGAGCACATTGAATTAAATCTGTATGCTATTCTTAAAAAAATGGGTAGATATATTAATTCATTATACTAACTAGTTCATTATTCCATAACTAGGTATTAATGAAAACAAATGTGAAAAGAGATTGTAATCATTTTATTGTATTTCTAAAATCCAAGAAACCAAAAATAAAAATAAAAATAAAAACAAAAACAAAAACACATGTGAATTTACAGGGACCATGCATGGGTGATAATTAGAATTTTGAATTAAAGGTTGGTAATATTTTGCACTTAATTTAAAAAATGATGGGGTGTTGAATTAGCTAAGTGTGTGGGGCAATATTTATATTAAATAAAAGACCACAAGTGAAGAATGTTCTTATTTAATTGCGTAGCAAAGTGCTTGTAGTTTTCTGTTTGGAGCCAATGCCTTTTTTTCTAGTTTTTTGTTTGCATAAATAGTTATATAGACTATTGTTTGAGCTAAACTGAATGATTAGGAAGATGTAAAGAGTCGAGTCTTTCAATACATAAACAAATAGTAATATTTAAAACTGGCCATGTGAAAGTAGATTTCCTCTCATGCTAGCTAGGGTTTAATTTCCTGTGAAGAACAAATAGTAGTAATATTGAGATCATGAATTTCCTCTCTAAGCGTATATCAAAAAAGTTATAACCAAATAACATATTTGTTGTATGGAAAGTTCAATGCTTAATTACTATTCTTAACTAGCGTGGAGGATGCATTAGGATTAATGTAACCTAAATTCCACTATACTATACTTTGTCTCTGCCATGAGAAAACCTATTGAAGCAAGCCTACTGCCACCTTCAATTGACAAAACTAGATATGATGGTACTTTCAATCAAAGTTAATATCGACTCTTCTTTTCGTCTTCATTTGAATCGGCTGCCTACTAGATGTAACTTACACAGCAAAGGGATCGAGTTAGAATCTACGGCACGATGAGGACTTGAAGCATTCCAGATGTGGATCTATGGTCACAGAGTGGTGGAGATTGGCCTCTTTCCATACGGTCCTTGCTGACTTAATATCAAGGTTGTTCAAATCATCTTTTGGGTCCTTTGGAGGTATAGGATCCGTGTTTGCTTAAACTTAAAACCGGCAAGAAAAGACACACTTCTGGATAAGATTTTTTTTAACGGCATTTGTATTATAAAAAACCTAGAAAAAACTAGGAAAATTACATAAAGGAGGATAAAGTGTTATATGGGTTGTTAAACCAGTTAATCCAATTTAAAGATGCATTTTTGTCCAAGTGAAGGAAAAAAGCATGTCATTGAGTATGAACTATTTCTTTGGTCGTTTTATAGCGAAAATCCAATCGTTAATTTCAAAACCTCCAAAGAAGTCATAACGTGGTTGGACAACAACATCAAACATCTTTTCGTGGGGGCTGTAAATTCACCCGGTTCGCCAAGACAACAACATCAAACATCTTTTCATGGGGGCTGTAGATTCACCCGGTTCGCCAAATGAATAACTTCATTCAGATCCAAGAAGTGTATGTACGTTTTGTGTAGTTATTATTAGGGTGTGATAATCATAAAATTGCTTGGATAATTATTAAATGGTGTAATTTTTAATTTCCCGATATAAATTTATACCATAATGATTGCTTTGGGTTACAAAAAATTTGTATAAGCTAGGATGAGAAAAGAAAGAACATTTATATCTACACAAAAAAATTAAAAGAATTAAAATATAAAGAATTTGAAGTATATTTTCTTATCATGAATGAAAGACAAACAAAAAAAAAAAAAAAAAAAAAAAAAAAAAACATGTTTATATAGTAAACAAAGTGACTTTGTGAATTTTAATGAATGGTTATCATTTTTGACGAAAAGTAACCACTTTTTATATAGAATTTAGTGACAGTTTTTCTGTTACTATTAAGAGTAGTCACATTTATCGAACTATTGCAACACTCTATTAAGAGTAGTCACATTTATCGAACTATTGATCTTAATTTAAAATCTTTTTGATCTCAATTACATAAATAAATACTTGATAAAACTAAAATCAGTTATCTTCCACAACTTCTCAATTAAGATTCTTTAATTAGCGGGCACACAATTGACGAAAATGTGATCTTTGGTATAACTCTAATTCATCCAAAGGAATATAAATCATTGTCACACTTATCTAGGTTGAGACGGGTAGGTATTCTTTGACTAATGATACGCCAAGAGGAGATGTTTTTTTCATTGAAGTGGGACCGTTTATGAGGATAGTGATGTTTTAGTAATTTGAATAATTCTTATTTTAATTTTTTTTCTACGCAAGTTTGCTTTTGCGTTTTTGGATTAACAATAGAAACAGGACGTTAGTTCATACTGGATTAATTGGATTAGTGATATAAATGTTGTGCATTAACAACTTTTTGTGATCTCTTTTTTCTAGCTTCAGTTTATATCGTTCTTGTAAACAAAAAAGGACTACTAAGAAATGTTTCAAGTAGATTTTGGGTCAACTTTCTATTGGAAAATCCAAGAGTGCAAAAATAATTTGATCTCCTCTTCAAGTGTGTCATTTCAAGGCGGTATGTTGTCAAAACATGCATGCATATGCATGTTAGAAATTTAAAATTCACCAACTCCATATGACCGACCCAGGTTTTGTTTTGAATAACCAATTCGACAAGCTTAACAAGTACGTAGATTCGTCAAATGTTTTATAATCCAATTCGACAAGCTTAACAAGTACATAGATTCGTCAAATGTTTTATAATCCAATTCGACAAGCTTAACAAGTACATAGATTCGTCAAATGTTTTATAATACAATTCGACAAGCTTAACAAGTACTTAGATTCGTCAAGTGTTTTGCTATATAAAAGTGTGAAAAAAAAATGATCTATCATATCGTATAAGTTTGATATTCGCACAGTACGTGTTTAGTAACGATCACTCATTAATTAATAGACACAACATCTAATTGTGGTTGTGAGCGATAAAGACAATAAAAATTCTATGTTAACTGAATAGGACACTGTATAGCTTTTCCTTTTTAACAATAAAGAAAAGTAGATAATTCTTAAAACATCCGAAATAAAGTTGTAATTCCTTTCTGGGACAAAAGAAAGTAATAATAATAGGTCTTTGAAGTCATACATGGAGTGATGGTTAATTTGACAAACATGGCAACAAAAATCCAATTAAGTTTCTTTTATCACTTTATTAAAGCAGCATGCATTATATTGCATGTTAATATCAAATTCTATCAAAAGTAACTCAGTTTCGCATGTTTCGGACATATTTTATATATACACTATGCAACAACTTTATATGTAATTGGATTATTTCTAAGATATATATAATTGTTTGATCCTAAAAACATGGTAAAATTCAAAAAGCTATATAGTAATTACTCCTTTGACCCAACTTATTAAATCTAACACAGCCCTTCTTGTTTTCTTCAAAGAGCAGAAAACATAAAGATGGTCCTATCAAACATGATTCACGATATGTCTTTGTTTTGGTGGAAAATAAAACTGGTTTCATATGTGATCAAATGATCATATCAGGTGTTACATAGTATGCATGCATGTATTCAACCAAAAAGTATACATATACTCCCAAAAAACTTTTTCCTTAAAAACAGCCTTGCTTCATTGACAGATTTTGCCAAAAATAGAAAAAAAGCAGTCATAAATTAATTTTGCTTATTTTGTCAGTACTTCTAATTAAGACCAACCCATGACTTTACAAATGCTAAATAGGATTGGGTTAATTGGTGGAGGTTCTAAATTTTATTCAAGTTTATAAAATCTATTTATTTTTATTTACTTTAATTTTACATATATAAGTTTGTTAGTTAGAATCAGGATAAAATTACAAATTTTTAACGTTGTAATTGCATTTAGTCGGGTTAATTTATAGTTTTTTTACGTAGAAATATTTTTTGTTGATTCAATACAAACGAGTGATTCATAATTGTTATTGTAGTGTAAATTCACCGAAATTTGTTTAGTCACACAATAGGAAGGAAAAAAAAAAAAATGTCTACATACAATGGTAAAAAGTGGCAAGTTAAATACATTTTCAGGTAATTTGACCAATAATATGAATCAAATGTCACATTTTCAAAACTTTGAATTATGAATTTGTTTATAAACAACTGAAGGAACATTTTCACGTAAAAATTCGTAAAATAAAGATAAATCAAGGCTTCAAATTGCGTTTTTCATAAACTCTCAAAAATACTGATATTCAAAACGATCTTAATAATTAGTATATATCAAGCAATTCAATTAGTTACCTGGCATAAGGATTATCAAACGATTTATAATCAGTTTCTTAGCACATTGACACCACTCCATAAAGATAAAACTCCATCAACAATATAGTATTAAAAAAATGTTATGCAGAGAAAAGCTAGCTAGCACTTTCTATCTTTTATTGACTCGAGGATGACTCGATCGTTTTGAGGTTAAGGATTAAGTTAACTTAGTGATCAAGTAAATATATAAATTATTACTAGTAGATTAAGAATAATGCAAAGCTGGATTATGGGGGCCAGGGCACTATTGTACGAGTATTTGTATAAAATATTTGGAGAACCAGATTCAAAGGGAGGGGTCCCAACTCAAACAACATCATACGCGCATGCAATCGGCTAAACCACTTTTGCCCCTGGTCCCATTCACATATCATTTCGCACCGTCCGATTTTCACTTGAATTATGCAAGCGGCCGTGTCGCTTTTGACCGACTGATACGTTAGATTTAGATTTGGACTCATCGTTACACAGACTCAACTGGATAAAGCTCTACTCACAAGTCAATTCAGTTAAGTTTGATTTGCACTCAATGTGTTTCGAATTTAAAAGCTCTCATACTTTAGTAGTGATGATACTTGTCAAATCAGCGCTACATGTTTTATAAAATACATAATATATCAACAAGTAAATCGATCTAAACAAACTCATAGTTGTTGTTTAACTTAAGTTGTCGCAGTCTATTTCGTCACCTTTAGAATTTAGGTTTTAAACATGATACACTGCAGTTGGCTGGATTAAGTAAAAATCGGTTTTAAACATGATACACTGCAGTTGGCTGGATTAAGTAAAAATCGGTTTTAAACATGATACACTACCCTTAGAATTTAGGTTTTAACTTAAGTTGTCAATCTATTTTGTTGTTTAACTTAAGTAGTCATTTGAAAACAGCACTAAACTAGTAAAAAAACTATACATGTTTAGAAAAATCAAACTGGGATCACTCCAACCCTAATCTAATATAAGTATTATTAGGCAGAGCTAGCTAGGGCCCAAATGTCGGAAAGAGGCTCCATGTTACCCGGCCTCTTACTGTTGTTTTCATAAATAAATGATATGTCACGTGGTTGCCTCCCACAAAACACAAACTTTGCCTACCATTTTCTCTAGTGTTTTTCCACCTCACTACTACCACTATCATCGACCATAGTTATGGTTGTTGACTTAAAGAAAATAGTGTAAATAGACTAATGATCAAATAACATGGAGTTTAGCGTTTCAGGATTGTCTTTTATTTGTTTACAAAGGGTTTCTCGGCAAATGTATTACTTCGAAAAATTTTAAGTATAACGGATACAGGTGAAATCCCACATCTCACCCCATTACATTGGCGGTAAAGCTAACATAACAAGCAAACTTACTTCTAAGAATGAAGTAACGATTATAACTCGATTACATTTGACTCAAACAACTCCAAACATAACCTACGACTTCTTCCGATCGCAAATCTTGATATCCCAAACGTCACTGAAAGCCAATTAATCTTTGGATAAATCATGAGCATTGTTGTTTACGTATTGTCTTTAGAGTGACACGTTCAACGTTGTCGGTAATAAATGTATAATGAGTAAGTAGGTGATGCTCAAATATCAGTAGTGGTGAAAAATGAGATACATTCACATGTCATGAATTGAAAGGCGGTTAAAGTTGGGATTTAGAAAGGAGATTGAGTTTCGGTTGGTTGCCGACTGAGAATCAATCACAATCGTCACCCCACCTTGCTTCCATATTAAGCTTATTGCACATTCTCAGTAACATGTCAATGCAATATAGTCTCTGCTAAATTTTCTTCAACTATCACATTTTCATCGTGTTTCTGTTTTCTAAATATATGGTTTTTAATTTATGCATATAAGATAACCATTTCTAACACATATAAGATGACTATATGAGTCATTAGAAAAAAGAAATTACATTAATACAGTTTTACTACTATTAATTGTACGTATTGAGAAAGGGCAGATGTATAGAACTTTTCAACGAGAACGAGATAGTGCTTATTCAACTACAAAAAATGAAAAATACGATGGATTTTGACTCTTTCCTTTTCCAATAAAAAAGGTAATCTCTAGTAGTTCCTGTTAAAGGAATCATCAAAGACCAATTCCTGAAGTTAGCCACATTTGTATGAATGAATCGTTATTTCCACGTGGAATCAAATTATTATGGAAATCATTTATTTTTATTTACTAGTTATAATACCCGTGTACCCACGGATTTTTTTTTCAGAAAAATTTAATTATATAGTATTATCGTTTAAAAACAGAAAGTCTTATGTATATTTTAAAAAATTAGAACATCAATATGTGCGAAAGTAAGAAAAATAGTTAGCAGATTGTAAATATAACCGTTGCATCGACCTTGTATTGGATTCTTGAGCGTGTTTCCTTATAATGTTATTGAGCCAAAGGTTCATTGATCACATGGGTTTACACATAAAACAAATTTATTTTAAAATTTTTGTTTACTATATGATATATAAGAATTTACCCGTGAAAATTATAATATAAGTAAAACTAATAAGTATGCATGAGTTTTTTCATTATGTATTAATATCAATAATTAATATTTTGTAAAATTTTTATTGGATGAAATATTTAACTTTGTTTAGCTGACATAGATGTTAATGTTGAGGTTGATGTTGTTATTTAACTTTAACTATTGATATCATGGTGTACAAAATATGCGAGTTAGTAGCACATAATGAGCGTTGATGAAGTTTTTTAAAAATGTTTTTCCGAATATCCGTATATAAACTTTAAATAGTAATTACATGAGTCGTTATAAGTAAATCACGTATATTTATTTTCATATCATAACAACTCGTACTTACCATTTGATATTTATATTACCGTTAATAATAATTTAGCTGTATTTAATATTCAAACCCATATACGTATAGATTAAACTTTTAAATAGGATAACATGAGTTCTTATTTATATTTAACGTACGTATTAAAAAGATCTTTTAATATATGAAAGTTTGAACCTAATATTCATTTTAAAAATATTTAACGTATATTAAAACTAATTTGTACATTTATAAAATTTTGTAAGTTTAATAGATGTAAGTCTCAAACCAATACTAATACTCATATAATTGTAAACAAAGTTCATATTATAAAGTGTAAGGGTTAGTCTAAGGATCAAATGAGAAGAAAACTTAAAATGAGAAGGATGAGAAATAATTATAACTACACATTTGAGATGCATCGACTTGAATTATATGCATCCCTAGTCTTTTAGATGCATCATAATATTTTTTCTAGCAAAAAATTAGATGCATATACATATATTAGATGCATTTCATCAAGTTAGACGAATCCTATACATTTTTCATCATCTGCGAGTCAAATTTGTTGTTAGTACTATTTTGCATCGTTTTTACTTCAAAACCACTTTCGAAACTAATTGGGATGAATCTAAATGAATAGAGATGCATCTAAATCAAGTCGATGTATCTCAAATGTGTGGTTTTAATTATTTCTCATACTTCTCATTTTAAATTTCTTCTCACTGGATCCTTACCCGGGTTATTTGTTTATTATCTAAAGTTATCAAAAAACATGAAGATTTATAATTTTACACTTAACTCCACATAATATATTTAAAATTCAACCACTAATGTTTTATTAATTACCTCCTCTTTTTCTAAGTTTTTATTTTCATAAATTTGACACATATATTTTTATGTGTTTTTTTTCCTCAATCAAATTTTCAACCAAATTTATTAAATTTTGACTAAAATCAATTCAATTTTGACTTTTTATTGACCAATCATATTGCTCGATTTCGCTTACGTGTCAAAATCAAGCATTCATGTTGGTCCAATTTTTTTCCACTAAGATTGTTTTGTCAAAAAAACTCCGAAATGATGTGATTCCTTTATTATATAAAAGATTCAATTATTTTTTATAGAACGGCAATTTTAACAATCTACATCATGTATCCCACAAATTATATCTCGCGTGTCTCTAACGATACTTGAACTCACAACCTCTAGGTTGATGAGTCACTCGCATACCGCTGGACCAAGTGGACTTTGGTCATATTGATTCAAGTATCCTATCTTTTGGAAACTTTCACCCTCTTTGATCTAAATATATTCTAGCTATCTTTTTTCAGATTAGTTGACTAGCTATCAACTGTGTAACTGTGTTGGTGTGAAACTTATGTTTTTTGATCTGTTTCACCTTGCATGAGCTGCTAAAAATTTACGTGTGTGATTCAGACAGGCCCAAAAGGAGGCCCATATAAAACATATCGAAGTAATGGGCTGAAAATAGTGTCACGGAATGGGTCTATAGGCCTATCTAACTAGTAGCGGCCTATATCGCAATAACACAATTTTACTTCTAATATTTATTTTGGGTGAATGTACATGAGTTTTATGATTGAATCTAAAGACTTAGGATCAAATGAGAAGAAAACTTAAAATGAGAAGGATGAGAAATAACCATAACAACACATTTGAGATGCTTCGACTTAAATTAGATACATCCCTAATCTTTTAGATGCACAATAATATATTTTCAAGCAAAAAATTATATGCATATAGATATATCAGATGCATTTCATCAAGTTAGATAAATCCTATGCATTTTTCATCCTCGGTGGGTCGAATTTGTTATTAGTACTACTTTGCATCGTTTTCACTTAAAATCACTTTTCGGAACTAATTGGGATGCATCTAAATGAATGGAGATGCATCTAAATCAAGTCGATGCATCTCAAATGTGTAGTTATAGTTATTTCTCATCCTTCTCATTTTAAGTTTTCTTCTCATTATGACTTTCGTGTATCGGGTGAGCGTACATAAAAATACTGATACAATCATGAAAAAAAAGGAATACACAATTACAATTTGATTGAGATTAGATAAGTTGACTTCTCAAAAGCGAAATCGTAATATACTTTGATATTAATTGCATTAACCACAAGCCTTTTTAAAAAAAAATTCTAAATTGTAAACATCGTAGTTTCCGGATGATTATTTTCCGAATTTGTTGAAGGCATTTGTGTGTATATTGGAAGGGAATGAAGTTCCGGAAAGAGTAACGTAGTATTACCATGGTCACCTTAAAAATGCGAATATATCAGTGAAATTCTCATTATTGTGGTGTGCATATCACCTTCTTAATACTTTATGTTAGAGTTTTAGTTACTGATAATAATAGCATTTATGTGGTTTTAGAAAATTATTAGAGTTAATTTTTAACGGAATAAGGACCTGAAATGCAATATAAGTTAACTGAAAAGGACACTCAATGTAACAGAACTAATGGCGCAAAAATAAGAATTATGGTGCGAAAAGACCAAATTACCCTTATGGGCTTATAACAGCTAAACATTGGGATTTAACCTCTCATACTTACACGTGATGTGTACGTGTTATTAGGAAGATTTTAGGAGGGAAAAAAAGTTTAGCCATTTTCATTACCGAAATTCATAGGAGAGTTATCAAGGGAAGGTTTGTAAGAATTTGGACTAGCTGAGAAAGGATTCATGTGTTTTGGTTGATTCTTCTTTCAAGGTAAGTAATAAAAGTGTTAAATTAGTTGATTGATTATATGGATTAATTGTGGGTTTTTAAGGAACGATCATTTTAATGATTTTTGGCTTTGTTATAAGAAGCAAATTAGTGGATTAATTGGGATTGGGGGGGGGGGGGGGGTTGGGGTTGAAGGAATGACCATTTTAATGGTTTTTTACTTTGTTATAAGAAGCAAATTAGTAGAAATTATGAAATGAGTACTTGATGAGATAGTTATGGTGATGATTAGTTCATAGTTGTTAATGGAGTATTTGGCTCAATGCTTCAAAAAGACCTAGTTTTGATAGTTAAAGATGAAGCTAATGAGTATTTGATGAATTAGTGATTTCTAATGGTGTTAGTATGATTGTTATGTGGAAAGGTGATCATGAAAATCAAGAGGAACGCCTAACCCAAACATAAGGTTGGTAACGGATTAGCCTAGCACGATTTAGTAGTAAAGCAATGTTTAATATATATATATATATATATATATATATATATATATATATATATATATATATATATAAGTACGGATGTTTTAGTAACATTTTAATGATGGATTATAGCAAGGGATGCCATAGTTAGTGTGTAGATCATGTTATCGGTTCTCAGCGATGCACGAATAGTTATGTTAGAGTGTCTAAGCGATGCATATCGCGGAACTTCTACCATAGTACAAGTTCATATAGGAATGGATTTGAGATCTCTTATATGGAGCATGTAAAACAATGGAATATAGTGTTGGAAACCCGGAATGCATCCGTGCATGAAGGTAAAGGCCGCAATATGAGTACTCGCCGTCTATAGAAGGGATTTCTTATTAGTAGCAAGTCGATTAGATATCGCAAAGTTAGTAGTCATCCAATTAGAGATTGGATATGTTAGTAGAAACATGCTATAGTAATATCATTACGTTTTTAGTTGAAATATGACCCTTATAAACGGGTGGTTTAGTAGCAAGATAGAAAGAAGATTATGAATTATGATATGAATAGCATTAACGAGGTTGGAAGCCCGCGCGTTGCGGCGGGGTGTTTTGCTAAAGATGGAGTTTAAGTTGCGGTGGAAACTGGGAATGCTAGCAACAATATTTTAAGACCGCAATACCATATGATCTTAACCACAACATTATAAACAAAAGCACCATGGAGTAAACATTTTCCTGTATAAATTGTAGTTGAAATTATACAGAGGCAACACAAAAAATAAATGTTGGTTTTTTTTTTTTTTTTTGCTAGAAAATCAATTGTAATACTTATGTGTCAGCTATTTAAATGGACAACATTAAGAAAGCAACATATGCGTCATGAGCCTAGTAGCGAAGCTGCTGCCCCTTTTGTCTTGAGTATTTGTCATATCAACTAAACCAACCCACCGAATCCACCTCCTAAACCCCACCCCCTGAACCCACCTCCTGTACATACCTGCCAAACCAACCCAATGAATCCATCCTGTGAACCCACCCCCTGAACACACCTCCTAAAGCAACATAAGCCATATTCGAACTGAAAGTCTACTCACCTGTGACCACGAACAGAAACACCATTCACACTTTAAACATGAACGCTTTTTCTGGAGGCTATCCATTGTGAGTTTGAGATCAGCTATCTGGAGAAGAAAAAAAAAAAAAAAATTGAAACAATCTATGGTTAGAGTTTATTTATGAAAAGACCAAATGAAATTTCATGCTAACTATAAGTTGCACATCGGCAAGTTGCCATATGTCTGCCATGGTAGCAAATTCACCAAGCCTGCCCCAACATGTCCGGACCCGAACTCGTGCCAAAGTTTCACCACCAACATAACTACAAATGATATAACTGGAAGTGAGAGCCAATACCAAATACCCATCCAATTGGCTGCAAGCTTAGTAAGCTCGCCACGCCATTATGAAAATAATTTGACTGTTCTGAATCGGAGGTATCAAAAACCTATTCATAGATAATGTCCTCACCCAAAAAAATAATAATAATAATAATAATAATAATAATAATAATAATAATAATAATAATAATAATAATAATAATAATAATAATAATAATAATAATAATAATTTATAAACTTTACATGTTTTCATAACAAACCCACTTGAAATACAGCATGCAAACAGCTTTGTGAAAAGTTGGACCTAAAAGATTTTCATACCAAGCCAAACGAAAACGTACCGAAAAGTTATGCGTTTTGGGCTTAATCCATTATTACCCATTTCTGAACTGCGCTGACCCGTCTATTTAGTCACATCTACAAATAATTATAATGTATGTGTGTTGAAAACAGGGAGAAGAGGACGTACATTTTTGGATGCAGTAACATGGGAAACGGCAATAGTAATATCACCAAGCTTGCCACCATAATAGGGAATACCAGCTTCCTGGGCAGCAGCCGAGAAAGGCTTCCGCCTATCCTTCTCCTGTACCTTTTTACCCAGAGACCAATCATTAGCCGCATATAATAAATTTCTAGCATTTGGTATATCAAGCCGCATATAATCAGTCTCTAATGTTATGATTACTTTTAATCTTATTAGTTGTCAAAGATATATATACATGTTTAAAGACCCATAAACACTATCTGATCCGCTCTGTTCAAACTAAATCTTCTGTATATTGCAGCATCACTTATAAAATACAGTGCCAAACACTTTGTAAGTGAGCAACAATAGCTACGATAACAAATGAAACAGATTTATGAAGATGGAACTATTTACAGGAAAGTAGAAATGTTGATAAATGAAGCCGAATTGTAAGTTCATTATAAGATTACCTACACGTGTATGGACATAGGGTGATAACTTACATATTTATAATGATCAATTTTTGTGGAAGTGACATAAGGAAAACACATACAGTGACTAACATTTTGTCCAATCAATATGTAACTAAACATTTATACTAAAAAATGTAATACTACTAAGCGTTAAATCATACTGTCACATCCGGTTTAGTGACATTATGTGCTTTGAGTTTTATATAACTTTCAGTTTTCTAGTTTTTGAGTATAAGCTACTGCCCATATTAAACAATTTTTATCAAGTATGTAGAGAGAAATAGACCTTTGGTAAATATTTTGCCACGATCATCATTGGATACTTTGAGTTACAGCACAAACACAGTTGAATAAAACACAAATGAACTTTTTTTTCCAAATTCATTCACAATACCAAACAACGCCTACTTTAGAAAATGCATAATTATACCTTTGTGAAAACCGAAATTGGATTATAATTATGTGTATTCAATGAGATCTCCAACACCTTGGCTAATGGTTATCTCGCCTCAAAAACTTCATAATCTTTCACCGATCTAGCCCACCCCGCTCGAGCTGAAATTCAAAAGAATCCCATTTAATTTTAAAAGTCTATGAAATGAACATATAATTTTCATAATATAAGGAGAAACACAGTAAACTTGCCTTGATAACCATGCTTTTCGGTCTGGTTCTATTGTTTTGTTTTTGGGAATTTGGCAACGAAGCTAACAGTGGTTAATAGCCACAGTACCACATAAGGTGAGTGTTCGAGAAAAGAGGGCACATCTTTGATGGCCGCAAACCTAATAAGGTTGCCCCACCATCATCAGAGCCTCCTATATTCCCATTCTCATCTCATAGAAAGTCTAACTGAGCACACATGGTCGATGCAAATGATCTCACCCTTGCCCGCATCCACCTGATCACGTGGCAAACAACCCGACTTTCATACTCAGCCTTTTTCCAATTATGTCATGAGGGACATACCAAGCGAGATGAGCCTGTAAATCAGAACATGGAGAGTTAGTAAACATATTGAACATGTATATGATTTACTCAAAATGACCCGAGATGACACCTCATTAGGCCATGAGTCTGCTTAAATAAGTATATCAAAATAAACCACATCAAATCAAGGTTATGAGTATGCTTACATATGACTCTTTTAATGAAAACATAATCCAATTTAGCGATTCATAAATGCAAGTATCAAGTTTAAACTTTAATCCGGGTCAAAATGGTTTGGATCAGTTTAGTATGACCCAATAGTTTTTGCTCCAATTTTGTGTAAGAAAAAAAATGTGTAATATCGGTGATGTCTTCTTGTGTTTCTGATTCATAACCTCAAAACAACAAATGAAAACTGTCATAGTGAGTTGTGACTAAAAATTGGAAAAGAACAAATTTCTATTTTATTGCAACATCACTTATTTTAAACTCAAAAGAGGATAGCTTGAAAAATGAATACAAACCTATGAACTTGGATCTCGTAAGGTGGACCATTACTGAAATTAAGCATTTCCGGGGCAGCAGCCTGATGGTACTTCTTGCCCATTGCCTGTATCTCGACCCCTAAACCCTCTCCCGCTTTCACCTTCATCGCTTCGTACACACTTCCACCTCCTCTTTAGCCCACTCCATTGTCCTTTAGCCTTCTGGTAGGCTGATCCTGCATCCTATTTTGCGTTCTGATAAGGTCGTCTTCTGCATATGGATACTTTGAAAATGTAAATAACCCCAAACATCCAATGAAAACGAAATGCGGCATTGAGATATAAACTAATTACAAAAAACAGTAATAGTAGAAATAGTAATGCAAGTAATTTTAATTCAGCATACACAATGAACCATTTTTTTAGAGTCCTGTTTCTTTAATGAACTTTAAAGATTCCTTTTTTTGGAATTCATTTGTATAGTCACACAAAAATAGTATACCAAATCGTTTTGACTGAGAAGCTGTAAAAGATAATAACCTCAGTTTTAACTGCTTAGCAACTTCAACTTATAGCTTATTATTGAATTTGCTAAGCTCATTAGGCGTTAAAATAAGGTAATTGGCTTTTTGAAATTTACATAAATTCATAAGGCCATCAGATAAGGTAAAACAAACATCGATAGTATATGGCGATGCCAAGGTACGCAAAATTAGTATAACATACATTTTGCACTTGGATCAAAGGAACCTTATTAACTCTTTCCATAACCACCCTTGAAACATCAGAACCACTATTATCTAGCCATTACCAGATAACAAAGTTACACTCAATATTTGCTCATGTGCCTAACCGTCATTAACAGATACGTTTTTAAATACTCTAAATTATGGTCTAAACTTATGAGTTGTGGTACAGCTTGATCGTTGGTCCATATTTTCCCAATTAGGTACACTAAATTCTATTATATGACATACCCAAATTTTAATCTGAATCGACGGGCACCTCTCAAGTTTTATGTGCTCTTCCATCCTCGCTACGGAAACTGAAAAATAAAAGAAAAAAATATGTCAGTTGCCTCACCAAGCTTATGGTTTAATAAAATCAATAAGCCTCTACTAACAACCTCATAAGCAGGCTGCATCCAATAAGCACATGATTTTATCAAATAAATAGGAAATTTAACATCGTTTCCCTTACTTTCATAGATCACACGTGAGTAACCCATACCCACCAATAGTTTCATAGATCACACCCTTATAAAAAAATTCACATAAGCAGGCCGCAACCATAAGCCGGCTGCATCCAATAAGCAGAATTAATGAGCTTATAAGCAATTCATTATAGGCTTAAAACAAAACTCATTATAGACTTTCTACCAGCTTAACCACAAACAAAAACACAAAATTTATACAAAAAAAACCTAAAACCTAAAATAAAAAAACTCGAACTTAGCAAAACCCCCAAATTATGTCAAAACCCTAATTTCAAATTTAAAGTCAAATTCTTATATATGTATAAGTTATAATAATTTTTAAATTTAAAAGAAGTCAAATTGAATTTTGTATAAAGAATCTCTCACCTTACTTTATGTTCTCATCTTCTTCATCACCATAGCTCTTTCCTCCATGATTGTGTGTCTGCATCTGTTATTAGCCATTTTTTAGATGGGGAAGACAAAGTGGGAGAGGACGAAGCAGTGGTTCTGGGAAGATCCTTTGCGGCTGTGTTCTATGATTTTGTTATCTGATTTCTATGTGGAAAACTGGTTGTGTTTGCGTTTGTGGATGGGAGAGGGTTCTGGATGTCTGGTTGTGTTTGCGTATATATGTGATAATTCTAAACCCGACCCGCCCCGCTCTAAACCCAACCCGCAGTAAATGGTTTCTATAGTGGCCATGTGAGGGGAGGCAAAAAAGGGAGGGGCAACAAAGCCCAACAAATGTATATATGTGATAATTAGCTCCGTTTTACCACTAAGTCTAAATGACTTACAGTTTATAGTTAATACTTTTATGTAGGTAATTGATGTGACCATGGGGGCTAGATGATAGAAGAAAATGCATTTTGAGGGAATGGTTATGCTTATGGGAATAGGTGACGAGCATCTTTTACGCATCACTTTGATAGTCAGCTTGTATACGCCTTAAAAATATTGTTGTAGCAGTTCTTTTGGTTCCAAACAGTTTATAGTTAAACGAGGCAGGCAGAACCCGTGCTACGCACGGGCTAAAAATCTAATTGTTAATCTTGTATTCTTTTTGTATATTGGCGAGTGTATACTTAATTATTGTTTAGTATGTTGTATGAAATGTTTTAACTTTCTTGTATAAAAATTTATTAAAAGTGTTTGATGTTGTTTTGGTTTTGTAGTATTGTATTCTATATATGAGCTTTTGGTTATTAAGTTGTGATAACTTTGTTTCTTTTGTCATATTACTTATTTGCATGATAAAAAAATGTCTTTGTTTCTTTTGGTCTATTACTTAGCACAACAATACTTGTCTATTAGATGGTTTTTGCATGGTAATATGAAACACATGGGGTCTATCTAATTGGTCATAGTTTAATGTGCGTTAAATATTTTTTTTATTAAGTTTTTAAGTTAAAGTTTGTGTAATAATGTATATATAATAATGCCACATAAACTGTATAAAAATCGTTACAAACCTTTTTAGTTTTATCTCATTTTATTGTATAACTAATTTTATTTAAAATTAACATTGAAGTCTAACTAATATTAATAAATTTTATCAATAAACTCAATTTTAAATAGCCAACTAAATAAATATTAATTAACACACTATTAATAATTCCGAAAACCTTTAAACTCCATTATTATATCTTAAACTTATTTTTTTTTTTAATTTACAAATGGGTTTGAGCAAAAATTATATATTTTTTCTTTTATATTCATTATCAAGTTGCATGCTTACATAAATTAATCATGCTAAAAAGTATCATTTAACCATTTAAATGTTGTTTTACATAGATGCTCGTGCACATTTTCTTTAATCAATTCACATATGTGAGCTACATCAATAGAAAACACACATAAATTACTTTTATACGAAAATGCATTAACAAAATACATACATATATATATATATATATATATATATATATATATATATATATATATATATATATATATATATATATATATATATATATATATTGTATTAGGTTAAATCATCAATTATTCTTGCAACCTTTTCAACTTCATCTCAATCCATAACCGACTTTTAATTGTATACTAATTACTAAATATCATGCGATAAATTCCTGCAAGCCTTGCACTTCCATCTCGATGTTGTATATACTTCACATTAAATGCACCGATTTTGTTTTTTGATAAAAGTTTGAACTTTTGCTTATGTTTAAAACTCAACTTTTTTATCTGATATTATAATTTACAAACGTATTTAAGTCAAAATTATGTATTTTTTCCTTTCTATTCATTACTCAATGTGATATTTTTAATATGTCGTATTTTGCTATTATGCAAACTCATTTAATTGGCGTAAATATTGGTTTCTCACTAGCGATTCTACATATAGAAAAAGAAAACACTTTGCGATGCGCGACCTTCTTCTTTTCAATAATAATTCAATTGCACACGATGAATTCATTCTAATATTTCTCAAAGAGCATTCGAAAGCAACTACTTACATAAACTAACCACGCTAAAAAGTATCATTTAACCATTTAAATGTTGCTTTACATACATGCTCGTACACATTTTCTTGAATCAATTAGCACATGTGAGCTACATCAATAGAAAACGCACATAAATTACTTGTATATGAAAATGCATTAACATAATACATATATCTATATCTATATATATGCTTATCTATAACAATTACCTAAATATGTAAGAAACAAAGAAAACAGTTAATGTCACAATCTTTGGTTCCATTTATCTAAGCATGCATGATCTTGTGTGATTTTCATGGTACCTGCGTATGATAACTAAATTAAGAAAAAAAGAATACCAAGTTAATTACAAAGATCTAAAAGATGTGTGAATCATCTCCAAAATGTTGCAAAAGAGACTTTACATACCGCTACCAACAATCAAAAATCTAAAAGATGTGTGAATCATCTTCAAATATACATACTAAATGTGATTTTGGCCGGTTTATATAGGCATGAATTATGTTAAATCATTAATTATTCTTGCAACCTTTCGCAACCCTTGCACTTTATCTAACCGACTTTTAATTCTATACTAAATGCTATGTGATCAATTCGGGCAACCCTTGCACTTCATCTCCTTTCATGATTGTATAGTTATTATGAGGCTGCATTGAATTCCGAGCAATAGCTATCTTGTACTCTATGCAACTACTAAACGACTCCAACTTGTTTCTAACTCTACAATCTCTATCATCATAACCAAGTATCATTTAACCATTTAAATGTTGCTTTACATACATACTCGTGCACATTTTCTTTAATCAATTCGCACATGTGAGCTACATCAATAGAAAACACACATAAATTACTTTTATATGATAATGCATTAACAAAATACATATATCTATATATATTGCATTAGGTTAAATCATTAATTATTCTTGCAACCTTTTCAACTTCATCTCAATCGATAACCGACTTTTAATTGTATACTAATTACTAAATATCATGTGATAAATTCCGGCAAGCCTTGCACTTCCATCTCGATGTTGTATATACATCACATTAAATGCACCGGTTTTGTTTATCGATAAAAGTTTGAACTTTTGCTTATGTTTAAAACTCAACTTTTTTATCTGATATTATAATTTACAAACGGATTTAAGTCAAAATTATGTATTTTTTCCTTTCTATTCATTACTCAATGTGATATTTCTAATATGTCGTATTTTGCTATTATGCAAACTCATTTAATTGGCATAAATATTGGTTTCTCACTAACGATTCTACATATAGAACAAGAAAATATTTTGCGATGCACGACCTTCTTCTTTTCAATAATAATTCAATTGCACACGATAAATTAATTCAAATATTTCTCAAAAAGCATTCGAAAGCAACTACTTAAATAAACTAATCGCGCTAAAAAGTATCATTTAACCATTTAAATGTTGTTTTACATACATGCTCGTACACATTTTCTTGAATCAATTCGCACATGTGAGCTACATCAATAGAAAACGCACATAAATTACTTGTATATGAAAATGCATTAACATAATATATATATATATATATATATATATATATATATATATATATATATATATATATATATATATATATATATATATATATATATATATATATATATATATATACATTATATATAACAGGAGGCGTATGACGTCATTAATGTCACCTCATTGCCCAGTCATTGCCCAGTAATTCATTACTAGCCATGTCATCAGCCATGTCATCACATTAAGCATTTTTTCAAATTTATTTTATTTTCATTTTCCATGTCATTACAAATTAATGCCACCTATGATGCCACCTCATTTAAATTTCCGAAATTAATGCTCAATTAATTTAATAATTTAAAATTTTCGAAAATAATTAAAAATCTTCCATGCACAAGATTCGAACCTTAATCCTCACACATATAAATGAAGCCCCTAACCAATAGACTAAACCAGTTTTTTGAAATATATGTTCCAAAAATACATGTATAAAGAATATCCCCTAACCTAAAACATACTAAAGGCCAATTTACTTCTAATCTACTATTTTCAAATATCGTATATATTCATACAGGTTCTAAATAACAAATCCTAAATCTCATATTAGGTACGCCTTCTGATGATAAACTTCTTTCAATTCTTTATAAGAATATATTAGGGTTTATCATTATCATTTATTTTTCAATTTTAAGCGATTTTGTTAACTTTTACCCGGTATGCGTCACATCAATCATTATATGTATATTAGGTACTACAATGAAGTGGTAGACATCTTGATTTATGCATATTGAAAGGCATGGTTTCTATTTGTGAATCTTAGTTTGACTAATCTATACGCTTATTGATTTATATATGTTATTATCGTGTATGGTTGAGGTTCAGTTTTCTGTTTATAGACTATAACGTCAACGTTTCTTGTGATGTTTTTAATGTTTTCTGGGTTATCCTATATCAGGTGTTTGAATCATTGTGGAAGCTCTCTAAGTTGCGTTGCAACGATGAACTTCGTATGAGAATCAGGTATAATATTACATGAAACGTACTTACATGTATTACTTGGTTGTATTAGTTGTAGGTGTATATAATATTAGTGCATTTAATTAAATGGGTAGCTTTAATATTGTGTTTATGAAATGCAAAACCGTTCTCACTAGGCACTTATCCAATTTTTACCATCTAGGTATGGCGAGATTGTTGATATCAATTTGGTTAGAGACAAAGGTACCTGTGGTTGGTGGTCGTTTGGATTGGGTGGAAGAAAGTGTTACAAAGGGTTCAGGAGTAGCGTCGATATATGTACAACCTTCGTCATCGGTGCTGCAAAAACAACTAAAGTTCTAAACAATAGTTGTCACAAAAAGGTAGCCGAACATGGTAATCTTTATAGTGTGAAGTAAAAAGTCTATTGTGATTCTGAAAACAAGAAGAAAGAGCGTAAAGAAAACGAACAAGCCTTAAGTCGTGAAAAAGTGCACTGATGGGAGGTAGATACGTACTATAGAGAGCGAGCAACTTCAACATGTTTGAATGAAGAAAGTCAAAGAGCATTCAAACTCAAGGCACTCATTTCTTTCTTATTGACCGCATATGCTAAGGTAATGTTCCTAGACTAAACTACGCTAAAATATGAGCAGTTACACTAAAGATAGAAAAACTATGTAGGAACAAAACAAAACAATCAGGTCTACGTTATTAAGAGTTAAGCATAAATATTAACAGTTATGGATGCATTGCCCATATATAATACAAAACTGATTATCCAGGCGTGGTCACATCCATTGTCGTTGACATTGAACTATTTTGCCAAGTGTAAATCAATTGGTGCTAGGTGTGCGTGATGATTTGGGTACAGAGAATGGGCATACACAATCAGCGAGCACGGGCATGTTACCTTATACGTTCACACAAATGCCCAAATACTTACGTGCTGAATATGTGATATTTACCTTATTAAACACCATATGTATTTCAGATTACCTAATACTAATGAATTCAAGGTCTTTATCTTTTGTCTATTTTTCATTTTTTGTTACAGCTATACGTATTCATTATCATTTGATCTTTTAATTGGTTTTTAGTTATTTATCTTTTATTTTTTGTTGATTCTATAGGATCCACGAAGCAAGCGTATCAAAATGCTGGCTCCAATACAGGTATTATCTAAGTTTATTGATGATTATGTGTGACTACGGAGCGCTTATAAACCTACATGACATTGAAAATCAATCACAACAGGTGCTATGCAAGTATAGCACACCTAGCATATTGTAGAAAAACTTTGATAGGAGGAAACTATGGCTTTAGCTTAAACCGTCTTACAATAATGAAAACACCTTTAAATCATTGTAGGGATTTACAAATGAGCTCATTCCTTCAGAAAAGTTGACTGAAGATCAGAAGGAAGAATTTGGTCAAGAATTTGACCAGAAGGATGAATTTAAGGTAAAAAAAAAAACCTATTAAGTAGTCAGACTTTGTGTCTTCAGTTGTATTTACCTTATTACGTAGTAGACTTTGTGTCCGGAACTTTATGTACAAGTAAGTAAATACAAGCTTCGTGTTCTTTAATTTCAAATACTATAACAGTTATGGATCATGGATCAGGTACGGATGCTTAAAGCACGATCACTAAAGATATAAAAACTATGTAGGAACAAAACAAAACAAAACAATCAAGTCTACATTATTAACAGTAGCATACATATTAAAAGTTATGGATGCATTGCCCCCAATATAATAAAAAACTAATTATGCAGGCGTGGTCGCATCCATTTCATTGACATTGAGCTATTTTGCCAAGTGTAAATCAATTGGTGCTAGGTGTGCGTGATGGTTTGGGTACAGAGAATGGGCATACACAATCAGCGATCACAAGCATACAAAATTGTTTAAGACTCGATAAAAAAGAAAACAAACATTTAGATTACATACGGGAAGCCTGTAGTGGCATAGAAGGGCAGTATTTAGGTACTCTGAGAAGAAATTTTGATGCTGAAGTTGCTGATGTAAAACCTTTATGGCCTTTCTCTTAGGTCTCTAGGAAAAGAAGTCAAGAAACTTTTGCCAGGATAGGTATACGGTTTTCTGTTCTCAGTTCCATGTTATCTCTTTGTTCTCAGTTACATGAAGTCACTACTTTGTGTAGAATATTTCAGAACACGTGTACAAGTGCCTCAGGTACGTGTTAGTTCCTATATAGGACCTTAAATTTTCATTGTATTATGTTCATTTTAAGTAACGTTAAGTTAAAACGATTTCTCAAACATTATAAGTAGGTGGGAAGAGAAAACAAGTCTTTGCAGAATCTGTTGTTCATTCTTATTTTGCGAAAAGGTATTCTTTTTCTTCTTTTGATTTGATGTTAAAATTATTATATTCTCATCTACAGTGCTACTTACGACTGCAATTAGTTTGTGCACTCAAAACCTAATGTTCTAGCATAGGATAGTTGATATTTGGTCCTTTTTGAACAAGTCAGTTGGGCGTCTATATATCAGTGGTAAGTCATGATATGACCTCTTCTTGCTTATTTTGCTTGCATAATCTCAAAGAGTATGATTTTCATTGTCATCTTTATATAAAAGTAATAGAAACTCCAGCCAGAATATAATGTTTTTACCCGACCCTCTCTCGACCATTCCAACCAAACCTAACCATGCAAAAGCATTTTACCATACGTATTTGATCTTAATGAGCACTGGAAGCGTCATTGCGGAAGCTGGAACCATGACGACTGATCTGTACAAAGGTTTGCTGCAGTTAGTTCTTTGTTTCCATATTGGACCGTTATACCTGTATAGAACCTGAAGAATATGATGGTATTAAACCTGACATCATTACCAGCCATGTGGCGATATATGATGGTCGCTTTGCGTACCCTGCTCAGCCTGACATAAAGATTTCTAAGAAAAAACATGAGAGGGAACAAACATTAAAACAATGATTTGAGCAGAGTATGAAGGAGGCAGCAAACAAATCACAAGGGCTCAACCTGTACATTAAAAATTTGAATGGTACAGTTGACGATGAAGGCTTGAAAGAGTTATTTTCTTCCTGTGGTACTATAACTTCATGCAAGTTTTGTGGTTCTGAAAGCATCTTATTCTACATAAACTTTAGGCTTTGGAATTGGCTAGGCTGAAATTTGTCCAATATCTATTATTTTTTTAACAGGTTATGCGAGGTTACATGTATGTTCCCGGTGTATTCTTAAGTTAACGGTATGGGAAGGGTCAAGATAAATGTTTCTTGGGTTACAAGGCTGGTATGACCCATATCGTCAGAGAGGTCGAGAAGCCCGGGTCAAGTATGTTGTTTTAAATAATCAATTGGATTTTTTAGATTTGGTGTTAATTTATTGTATCAAACGTTTATTTGGTAACCACATGTAATTGTTTTCAAACGATAGAGCTTTACAAGAAGGAGACATGTGAGGTTGTTACCATCATTGAGACCCCACATGGTATTCGATCTTTGAACACCATCTGGGCTTAACATTTAAGTGAAGACGCAATGAATTTATAGCTAAATGAAAATGGATCTTATGCGTCTAAACATTGTTACTTTTTAATCATACCTTAATTTTATATAATAAATCCAGTTCCTGACATGAATCTTTTTTGTTACCATTGGGATCAATGGCTTAGAGATTTGTTTCTTTCCATTCACTCTGTTGACAAGAGGATTGCTTTGACTTACATCGATGACCATGGTAACTGACATAAAACAAGAAATGGTACTCCGGAATAGGTAACTTTTCAATTTTCACATATATACTCAGCGCCTCATAAAGCAGTGAGCTACTAACATGTAAACGTTAACTTGCAGGGAATATCAACAAAGTGAAATACAAGCTGTTGTTTACTCTGAAGGAACAAGAAGAGGAGACATAAAGGTTAAAGCTTTAGAAGAAAACTGAAGAAGCAGAAAAGAAACGACTTGTAACTGAATTTGAAGAAATGAATGAATGCATTCGTAAATAAATGAGGAGCGTGATCGTGAAGAAGCAAAAGCCTGAGGTTGTCCACTGAATCACAGGCAATGCAATTTTTTAGTTTTTTATTTTGAGCCTACAGTCAAGAATAAAAAATGGAAGACTTCGTTCTGCAAGTAACCATCTTTTACCATTTATGCATCCAACTTCATTCTACTATTTCGTTCATCATGGTAATGTTTTCAGTCTTGATATTGACAGTAAATGAATGGCTGGGATTAAATAGGTTTGCGTCGTCCATAACAGTACGTTTTAACTTTCATAGTATTTGCCTACCACTGTTTTCTGATTATGTCTAATTTTCAAAAACAATACTGAATCTTCTCCAAAACGCAATCTTAAAGCCCGTTTAACAATTGTAGGAGATAAATTTTATATTGGTTTTAATGAAGTTAATTTTTTTGTGTAACTTATGGTTATTATTTTCCACCATCAGGTAAAGTTTCCTACACACGAAACTGCACAACAATGTCACCATCGATTCTTCAATGTGTTGTGATCGCGACTCCACAAAATGCTACTTTTTGCAATAGTAATTCTGACTCCAAATAGAGTTCATCGTTATGTTTTAAAACTTAATAGCTAATTAAACTTTTATACTAGCAGGTCATCACTAACTGTGGTTAATTAGTAAACGGTTGAAATATGTAACATAAAAAATCGTTACCATCGAGCGGGTAAAATTTGTAATAATTATTCATTTTGTGCTTTTGGCAGTGCTGCAATTTTTCATATTGCAGGCACAAGATTTTGTGATGGTGCCCCGCTTGGCATTGGAACATAGGTATGAAAACTTCAAATTATTTATGACTTTGCTTGCGTTTTCTTAATGACATCAAACAAAAATAGGTTAAAACATGTAAGTATTTTACTGTTATGCGCCTCCCAAATGACAATGTGTGGAAGACCTTTTACCAATCATTTCAAATGTATTTTACGCTTTAGATTGAGTCAGCTAATCGGTCACGATAAACTGTTTTCATATTTGGAAAAGTGACCATTTTATGCACAGTTTGGGTATGCTACACATAGGGATAAGCATTTCGACCCGAATCCCGGAACCGTACCGGTACCGTACCGAAACAGTACCGTTTCCGATATACGGTACGGTACCGGGACTACTAAATAAGGTGAAAAAAAAATCGGGACCACTAATTCGGTACGGGACCCGTACCAAATCGGGAAATTCCCGAATAAAAACGGGAAAAACTCGATTTCCCCCGGTACCGGTATCCGAATGCCGTTCGGTACGGTACCGGTACCACTATTTATGCTCGGGAAAAAATCGGTACCACTAATTCGGTACGGGATCGGTACGGTACCGGTACCGTGCTCATCCCTAGCTACACACGTAAGAGTTGTCCCCATGACTCATTGCGTGTCTAAACAAGAGCATGACGTTAATTTTGGCTCAACAAGTAGTTTTATAAACCTTAAACACGCTATGTAGTATTCTTTCGTAATATAAATTTGGAATCATAACATAAGTTTGTGAAAACTTGCTCGTGAAAGGAGCCAATGTATGATTGATATTTGACTTCAAATTCAAAAAAGAAAAATCAAAAAATCAAAATCTTTGTTCCCTTTTTAAATAAGTTATGATGACTATTGTTTTTGAGGGTTGTTAATCCATATTTTTAGGGTACGTACCTGTAGGATGTTTAGCATATTTAAGTGAGGCTATTCATTACATAACTTTTTTTATTCAATGATTGTCTGCTACAAGTTTTCAGTTTCATCAAGTGTCTAATATAATTAAGACCACCAAAAGACACTTTAGTATATAAGCATGCACTATAATCAAGCCATCTTTTACCCAACTTCTTTCGCTATAGCAAAATATGTCAATGATAACTATAAAATATTACTAATATATAATTACCTTTTTGTGCACTTTTCACTTTTATTATTTTGTTTGACCTTCCTTAAAACTAATTCCTATGTGACATTAGTACATGCTCATATAACATTAACAATTTTTGTCTTTTTTACTCCATTTAACTTTATCAATAAATTTCTAATTGGTTTTGTCATACAACATGTGCATATATATCCATACAAGTGCCCGTTTTTGTTGATTAAATGACCTTAGTTGCGTATAAAAAAAAGTTGAATTGCGAGCTCACATGGGCTATCCTGAATAATTAATTACATTCAAAGTAATGCTATATTTTGCACAAGTAAAGGCTTATATATCCATTTAACTAACAACATTGGTACTTGGTATATACTTTGTTTGTGGTTCAAGTTATTCATGAAGTTTTAACTATCTCAAGTGGTGGACCAATCATGAATTTGGAAGAAAAAATGACTGAGAAAACAATGATTTCTGAAGACGAGGCAAACCATCCTATTTGGTTTCATTTCATTCGGTATTTTGGTTGAAGTTATCAATAACATTTTGGATGTATGGTACCAGGAAAATAATGGAACTGGAGAGGAATTTGAAAACCTCATATGAGAAATTTTCGGCCGCACTTGCTGAAATTAATGCTAAAGATGAGATCACAAAGAGGCAGACTAACATTGACCGAGAAGCCATTCAATGTCTTTTCTAAATTTGTTTATAGTTGTATTTATGCTATTAGGTTTATTAGTCTATGAGTGCGTTTGTAATTTGTTTATTCTGATTAAAATATAGGGTGGGAAAAAAGCCGAAACAGAGGTCTTAACGTTAAAGCAAGAAATACAAAAGGCTACGCAGCGAGTAATTTATAAATTCTATAAATTGTAGTCTCCAGGTAGTTAAGATGATGTACAATGACTTTGTTTTTCATTCGTTTTAAGGTTAAGTATGATGTAGGGGATGCAAGAGGAGATAAGAGAGAATAGTGGTGTCTACATAATTCGTATAACATTCGGTCCAAAAGACAATTATTTTGTATATGAATTTAGAACATATGCTTTGTTCTTTTGGATAACTTATAACTTATATTCTCTCATATCAGATGAACATTTACATTTATTTATTTTCATTCTTAATGCATTTAATGAATATATTGGTATGTTTATAACTTATTTTTTAAATGATATTCATAAATAGGCGGCCCATGTAACTAAGATGTCGTTTTTTCTTAACTATATTGGTATGTTTATAACTTACTTTCTTAACTTAATTTTATTCTTTCAGTACCCAAAGTGTCTTTTAAATTTTTGCAATGCCCTATATGGTCATTAGCCCTTCTGACGATAAGATGTCGTTTAGACTTAACCTTATACAATTCCCTGTTGTGGTATGTTAAGCAATGACTATTAATAAAAGTCAATGCCGAACATTGTCGGAAGTTGGGTTGTTTCAAGCTTTGAATTAATATATGTGTGTATAAAAAAATTACCAACGATATTTATAAGTCATGCTCGCCCATCAAATAGGCTATGCTTTGATACTTTGTTCATGCGTACCACTTTCAAACTTTTTTTCGCTCATATTCGTTAACCATTTATTTCTTTTCCTTTTTATACATTCAATTAAAATTTGTACGTTAATATCCTATTTTTCGTTAACTTATTTTTTCAAAACGACAATTATAAGTCATGCCCGCCCATCGGGCGGGCTTTGAAAGCTAGTATATATATATATATATATATATATATATATATATATATATATATATATATATATATATATATATATATATATATATATATATAGTGTATCTTTATTTTCAGAACCCTGTTAAGTGCGGGAACTGCGAGAACTCCCATTGACCAATCATAATTTAGTAAACCATTTTTTTTTAAAACTTAATATAATTAATTCATAGGGGCATTAAGGGTAATTAACATTCATATACTCTTTAACTGATAATTCAAAATTTTCCTATAATCATGCCAAATATACGGTTTCTTATTTTACAATTTGATTTTCCAGATTTTTTTCTCTAAAATTCACGAATGATAATCAAACCCTAATCCAGAATTATTCTTTCATTCAAACACAAAAAAACAAACATGGTTGATAGTTCAAGATTCACATACAGAAGATGACATTGTTGTGCAAGAGAACCAAATGATCAAACACTTTTGTTACCTGAACAAGATCTGATTATGGAGAATGTGCATCATGATCAAGACGACAATAATGGTTTCATTTTTTTTTTTCAATTTTATAATTATTAACTGAATTGCAAAACTGTATGTTGAAGTTATATCATTATAATGTTTATTCAAGTTATGTTAATATAATATGTACGTATTCACAGAGTCATCAGTCAAACACAATCATGATCAAGATGACAATTATATAGCACGATTCACATGCATGTTAGGTTATTATAATGTTGTTTTGTTGATTTTATATTGTTTATTCCATTATCCAGTATGTATGTTGTTTTCGTAATCTTTAATATGAATCATCCCATCATTTCAAAAACCAAGGTAACCATATGACCATATGTTATTAGATCGTTCATTTGAATCATTGCACATCAGATAACTATTTGTTAGTATGAATACTCCCATGAACATGCATGTTTATATATTACATGGTGCAGATTTAATAAACAACGTGCGTGTAGTAATTGTGGACAATTAGGCCACAATAAACGAGGATGTGAAAAGCCGACGTGCAAGAAAAAAGTTGCTGAAGAAGACGATGACGATGAGGATCTTTATGAAGAAGAAAACATTGAGGAAGACGATGAAGATGATTATTCAGACGAAGATAAGATGCGGTCCAATAATCAAAATAAATGCAACTTCATTTAAGTTATTTAACAATTTTGTTTATGCGTCATCCCTTTTTAATTGTTGGATTTATTGGTGTATTCATTATGCACGCACTATATAGAATAGAAAATATGTATGTACTATTAGTGTAATTCATTTTTTATTGGTGCAATTCATTTTTTATTCATCAATATATCATGTATTACTAAACCAAACTTCAACACATATAGAATAGAAAATATGTGTGTACTATTAATGTAATTGTGAGATTTTATTTTTTTATTATTACACATGTAAGTTTACATTATAGACTTGTTCAAATATATATGTGTTCATGTGAACATATATGTTCTCAGAATATATGTTCTCATGTGAACATATATGTTCATGGGAACATGTAAGTTTACATTATAGACTTGTTCAAATATATATGTGTTCATGCGAACATATATGTTCTCAGAATATATGTTCTCATGTGAACATATATGTTCATGGGAACATGTATGTTTACAGTATAGACTTATTCAAATACATATGTGTTCATGCGAACATATAAGAACACACCTGTTTTTGAAACATACATGTTGTAAAAACATACATGTTTCGAGCATGTATGTTTCTTCATAATTCAGATAATCATATACATGTTGTAAGTCAAAAACATGTTGTGGTAAAACCATATATGTTGTTGTAAAAAAAGAACCCATAAGACCATGTTTAAATCCAAAAATTCAATCCCAAAAATACCATAACACATTTTGTTATGCTAAACCAACAAAAAAAAGATAAAATACTAATGTTCATTAAACTTTTCATTCAAATGCCTGCTATCGGGACTTTTCTTGTTTTCACTCCAACATTTTCTGATTGCATATCCGCCAGCGTACGAATCTTCTCTTTGTCTAAGTTGCATTTTGAAAGGAGTAGACGGGCATCATACTTTCTTCTCAGCTTGTACAACTATGTTGTCTGCTTTTTACTCTCAATTGCTAGTCCGCACCCCCATTTATTGACAATGCTACCCATATAATGTCCCATGGGGCGCATAACAAATAACTACAATCTTTAGGCCTGTTATCGGTCTCCCAATCAAACTCAAGCCTGTGAACATCAGCTTTTCAATTGCTTCTGCATTCACGTGTTTAAAACTTACAATGTCAACATCATTAAGCATATGTTTTCTCCCAATACGTTTTTTATTAATAGAAGTTTTATTACATATCCAAACACCCATGTTCCATAATTTCAATAACACGCTTGTTATTCATTTATAATCCAAACACCCATGTTAAAATATTTTTCATATTTCTGATATCTGGTTAAAGTTACCCATATTCATTCATAATCCAAACACCTATGTTCAATGATTATTAATATTACATTGTATAATATTAGAACATTATCCAAACACCCCTGTTCTATGGCTATTCATTCATTATCAAAACACCCATATTCATTCATAATCCAAACACACTTGTTCTATGGTTATTCATTCATAATCTGAACACCCTTGTTCAATAATATTAACAAGCATTCATGTCAGCAACTTACCTGAGTTGTTCCACATAATGAAAACAGGATAATTACTATTTATCAAAAATCATTACATAACCAACCTCATGTTGTACAAACACACCTATATAACAACTATGTTATTGACCCATCTAAAATATTGACCCATCAAACAACTATGTTATATAGTCAAACAAATATGTTATTGACCCATCTAACATATTCACCTATCTAACATGCTGACCCATAAAACAACTATGTTATATAGTTAAACAATTATGTTCTTGTTTTTTAGTTTAATTACACCATTTTCTAATCTTCACCATGAACAAAAATAGATTAATTAAACAGATATGCATTCACATACACCAATCACATAATAATCCACGTAAAATTAGAAAATAACAATGATGATCATACCTTCCATTAATCGGTTTTATTTTTTGCTCAAAGAAACAACAATGATTTGGTCAATTTTGATGCTCGCCACCGTTTTTATAATTGGGGGTTAGGGTTTAGGTGTAATCGTGTGTGTTTTCTGGGTATACATTGGAATCAGTTATGTTTTTATGTTTAGCAAGTGGATCTGATCATATCAAAGAAAAATTTTAGATGCAATCTCGTTTTCCTAGGATGCAGTTATTGATATTGTGTATAAAGTTAAATACCTTTTGTACCCTTTTCATTAATGTTTCCAGGAAATGATCTTTCATTTAATTACAAAAATGCCATGGTATCATCTTAACCATTGATCATGTTAATCCAATGGTAGAAAGTGGGTTCTCGCAGTTCCCGCACTTAACAGGGTTCTGAAAATAAAGCCCCTATATATATATATATATATATATATATATATATATATATATATATATATATATATATATATATATATATATATATATATATATATATATATAGAGTAAGGATCAAATAAGAAATAAAAGTAAAATGAGAAGAATGAGAAGTGATTACAACCACATATTTCAGATGCACCTACAAAATAAGATGCATCTCCCATGAAATTCTCCCTCCTCATTTGAAATGTGTGGCTACAAACATTTCTCATTCTTCTTATTTTATTTTATCTTCTTATTGGATCCATTCCCTATATATATATATATATATATATATATATATATGCTTATCTATAACAATCACCTAAATATGTAAGAAACAAAGAAAACAGTTGGTGTCACAATCTTTGGTTTCATTTATCTAAACATGCATGATCTTGTGTGATTTTTATGGTACCTGCGTATGATAACTAAATTAAGAAAAAAAGAAGACCACGTTAATTACAAAGATCTAAAAGATGTGTGAATCATTTCCAAAATGTTGCAAAAGAGAATTTACATACCGCTACCAATAATCAAAGATCTAAAAGATGTGTGAATCATCTTCAAATGTACATACTAAATGTGATTTTGGCCGGTTTATTTAGGCATGAATTTGGTTAAATCATTAATTATTCTTACAACATTTCGCAACTCTTGCACTTCATATAACCGACTTTTAATTCTATACTAAATGCTATGTGATCAATTCGGGCAGCCTTTGCACTTCATCTCCTTTCATGATTGTATAGTTATTATGAGGCTGCATTGAATTCCGAGCAATAGCTATCTTGTACTTTATGCAACTACTAAACGACTCAAACTTGTTTCTAACACTACAAACTCTATTATCATAACTCCACATTAAATTTAGGGGCTGAATCTTATATTATTATAGATAGATTATGGGTCAAAGTTATATACTTATGAACAAAGTCATGTAATTATGGGTTAAAATGGAAGTGTTTGCGATAACCCTTATTTATTACTGTATTAGTTAGTTAGTTAGTTTTTTTTTTTTTTTTTTTTTTTTTTTTTTTTTTTTTTTTTTTTTTTTGAGTTCACTGTATGTAAAATGTCAACCATTTTTAGTTAGTTAGTTAGTTAGGCTTTTTATTTTTATTTTTATTTTTTTTAATGCAAAGATTTCAGAATTTTCGGATAACTACTTTTCTTGTGTGTTAATAAAATGCGCATGTTGTTTGATCCATCTTTCTCACACTTAAAAAAGTTATACTCTTTTGGCGATCCTTACCGTCCTTTGAAAAATATATCTATCTATAATACTATAAGATTGAGTCCCTTTATTAAATGTGGAGTAATCAAGACATTCAAGATGGAGTCCCAAATTTAATGTGAAGTATATACTACATCGGGATAGAAGTGCAAGGATTGCCGGAATTGATCACATGATATTTAGTATATAATTTATCTTAATGAAACACCAATTATTCATTAATTTAATTACTAACCAATCATTTGCAATGTAGTGTAGTTAGAATGTGTCTTTTCATTAGCTTTTCGCATAAATGTGAGACCGTTTACAACCACATTGCAACTATATATAATTATAAAAGGAGATGAAGTACAAGGGTTGCCGGAATTGATCACATAGTATTTAGTATAGAATTAAAAGACGGTTATTGATTGAGACGAAGTTGAAAAGGTTGCAAGAATAATTTATGATTTAACCTAATCCATGCCTATATAAACCGGCCAAAATCACATGCACAAACACAAAAGTTCGAATCTTCATTCTTGATTTTCAAAATTGTATAATAAGTTCATTCTTCATTCTTGATTGCCAAAAAACTGATGATTAGAAATGATGAATCTGGTGATTTTAATGTGGGTAAGAATATGTAGATTAGAAATTAGTTACATTAGTTATAAATTCATGATGGTAATTATCAAAATATGATTTCATATGTATATATCCTTTTTTATGTTTCTGTGTTATTTGATGAATTCTTTAGGATAATTAAACAAAAAAGCATGTCCATTTGAATACGTATGATGTTACTCAAATAGATGATAGATGATAATGGTTTTGGTGTTCAAAGTTGCTGATCTCATAAGTTATTTTTTTATTATTATTTTTTTTAGTTTATCGCCTATTTTAGTTGCTGACATACGTTTGGATATTCTCAATCCTAGCATTATTAAAGAAAATTTCATTCGTGATATTACCCAACATAAATGCGTCAAATGACACATAAATTGAACAAGCGTATACGGACAATCAGTAGAAGCATGCAACGCGGAGAATGGGAAAGTTGGAAAGCATTTAAATGATGATGGAAAGAGCAAGTGTTCTGGGTATCTTCAATTTGATTGCGAAGAATTAGTTTTGGATGCTTTTTGCACATTTAATGGATCTTTTCTTTGATGAAAGAAATTAATCTCATGGTTCATGATGCCACTGATCACGTCTTAGACAATAGCAACAATTAGCACACATTATAATTTTTCGAAACTGATCATTTTTTAATAGGAAAATGATTGGGAGGCCTAAAATATGTGACTAATTGTGTGCTTAATAGATGTGGCAATAAATTATTGTTTTGTGAAGAAGTGGGTCCTCCTACTGTCCCCAATAGGATGCTAACACATATGTTTAGGCATATTATTAGGCATACGAGTTAAGCATCCCAATCAATGCTCTTTTAAATATAGTCATGTAGTGTTTAACTTAAGATGATCATTGTTATATGTGCTAAAATAATATATGGTTAAAAGAATTGAAATTAAATGGTAAATATTATGATAATCGAATGTGCTTCAACAATTATGAAGACTCAGTTTGTCATATCTAAACATGTCTGGAATGTGATAGAGGAATGTTAAGTTTGTAAATGAAAGTGGACATATCATTATAGAAATTTGATTCTAGATGAAAGTGTGTGTATCTTGATTCATTAATTTGGCATTCTATATTCTCAACCACGTTGTAATTCTACATCGTTTATAATCTCCATTCAATTTTTTTCCCACAGTTAGATGTGATTGCCAAAGACAAATTATAAGTCGAAAAATACCAAGAAGCACTACGGACCAACCTAAACATTTGTATAAATGATGACTTGACTTTTGCAAAAACATCATGGCCATAACAAGTGTCTCAAAGAACGAATAGAAGATGGTAAATTGTTGACTTTATGATGAAACAACAAACCTATAAAGAAACTATAATTTACATGCCACGAAAATGTAATTTTTCTTTGTCTTACGACCAAGCCCATAAAATGGAACATCTATGTCGCTTAAAGACTAAAAGTATCAAAATATATACATGATTAAATCATTTTTTGTAACATTTAATTTTTTTGTTACTAACAAGTTCATTTTTTATCGAAAAAGAATATGTTAAATTAGCATCTATATGTCTCACAATGCTATGACCGTGACGCTAGCACTACATAATCTTTTTGATATTGTGTATTTATATGGCTACACGTCATTTAATCACGTACACAACACATAGACGTGGCAAAACGGGCCGGCCTGGCAGGCATGGGTCACGGTCTAAAAACAAAAATTAGAAAATAAAAATTTTGAAAAATAATTTAAAAATAAATTATTTTTCGATAATTATTTTAAAAAAATATTTTTTGATAATTATTTTAAAAAATTATTTTCCAAATTTTTTTTATTTTCTATTTTTTTTTTAATATTTTTTACATTTTTTTAAAATGTTTTTAAAAATATTTTGAATTTTTTTTCAAAATTTTTTTTTGATTTTCTAATTTTTAAAATTTTTTTTTCTATATATTTTTTTTGAAAATATTTTTTTGGAATTTTTTTTATGGTGATGGACTGTGCATGAAATGATTATACATATTGTAGGACATGTAAAAACAGACAAAAATGTGCGAAAATGGACATAAACGGGCGAAAACGAACGAAAACATGTAAATACGGACAAAAACGTGCGAAAACAGACGAAACGTGCGAAAACGGACGAAAACGTGCGAAAACGGACGAAAACGTGTAAAAACAGTCGAAAACGAACAAAAACGTGTAAATTCGGGCAAAAATGGACAAAAACGTGCGAAAAGAACGAAAACATGTGAAAACGGAAGAAAACGTGTAAAAACGAACGAAAACGAATAAATACCGACAAAAACGGACAAAAACGTGCGAAAGCGTGTAAAAACGGACGAAAACGTGTAAAAATGGTCGAAAACGTGCAAAGGACTAATGTTGCAATAATAAAATAAACAATCGTTAAGTTAACAGGCTCCATTTAGTTATTTATAAACTGTCGTTAGTATAAAGGACTAACGCTGCAATAATAAAACTAACTATCGTTAACTCAACCTGCTGTAACAGGTCAAGCAACTCACCGATAAACACAATGACACGGATTTGAAAAGTTAGGGCCAAATTCAAAAAAAAAAATGTCGCTACATACAATAACAAAAAGTGACAAGTATGATGCTTTTTCCTGCCATTTTCCCTTCTTTGTAATATAATCTTATCTTTTAACAAAATTTGTTACTCGTACCAAATATCGGCCTGACATGGTGGTATATATTCAAAGAAAATTTGTTACTCTTTTGGGCATAAAATTAATGATAGAAATAGAAGGTTGAAGATATGAGACATCCAGATATCGAGATTGTTAGCTAGCCGACACTCAAGACTCACAGTTTGTAACCTAAACCATACAAAACAATACCCTACACATACTGAGTGGTCATGCATGCGTTTTTATACCACATATTTGATTTATTCTTTAAACCTCGACAAAATAGATTCTTTGAGAATGGACTATACGAAACTTCTACTGTTGTGTAAAATGCTTAATTTTCAAGAAAAAAACTACAACTTAAAGTCTTTTAAGTAATATTTTGCGCATAAATATCACTAGATGATATGGTATTGTGTAGGTAGTCTTGTCGTGTCATGGCTAACAAGTTTTAGCCACGACCCGATTCTTGTACTGAACGTACATGCTAATGAAAGAGATATGTATCAGTCATGGTTCTAAAAGGCTCCGCAAAGGTGTAAGGCTTGAGCATGCCGTCACACCACGCGTTATGCCACCTTATGCTACGTCTTTTTGTAAACTCGATATATATGGAATATAATATAAATATATAACTATTTTTTCATATTTTGTGTCGCCTTATACCACGCTTTATAAACGCAAAAGTTTCGCTTTGGCCGCTAAAGCATGAGGCTTGTTCATGCATGCCGTCACGTCACGCCTCGCGTTATTTATAACCTTGACTACCAGTACATCATTTTCAATCACTCTTTGTTATTGAAGTATTGTTGTTAATTCAAAGAAGCAACATTAACATAGTTATGGGTTTAAAGATACTTTGTAGTTAGATTAGGTGTTAGACTAGAATTAGGAAGTGTTTAACTTGCCTTGCAAGCCAAGGAAGGCCTTATGGCCAGTTCATGTATAAGGGTCGGATGAGGACTCCTAAACCGACTACTACATGGTTTCTTTACCCCCTCATCTCTATATACAGATGAGAGGGGAGATGCTAGTTCTTAACATTCTTCTTCTTCGATGTAATAGCTTTATTAGGTGATTTACTGATTTAATAAAGGTTTAGGTTCAAGGGTACTTCATGTGTATCATCAATATCCTTATTTGTATGTAGTTTCTTGTTCCTCTTATTCGATCTTCAAAGATTTTGGTGTTGCAACTGTCGATTGTCCTTAAGGTTCTAGATTTCACGTTTCGATCTTCCGGTATGTTGTTGAGGTTTACCCAACAGTATTTGTAGTACAAAGATCATGCAACCTTGTCACTTTCTAATTTTTTTTCTAGGCATAATGGTTTCAAATATATTTCGACTTAAATGTGGTTTTTGATTTTTTTTCCCCACTTGATTCGAATTGTTTGTTTGGATTTGTTATTTGGTTAAGATATCAATTCGTACGTGAAGGGTGTTTTTGAGCTGTCCAAGATTTAATTTAAAACTCAAAGCTAGCTATTAGAGGTTCAAACTTGAAACATTACTAAATAGCCACTGTTTTAATTGATCACTAGTCGTTTTCAATCTTTCATGATGGAGGTAAGTAATCGGTCGGCAGCTACTATCAATCGAAGCAAGTAGTTTTCACTAAATTAGCATTGTCTATTAATTGGCGACTTCTACTAGTCGAGGCAAGTGGCCGGTGTTCGTTTTATCATTGTTGGTTGGCCTTATCCGGGAGCACTCATGTTTATCGAATGATTGAGATGCAAATTTGATGCAAAAATGTTGAGAATTTATATTCTCTTATGCATTGGTGGTTCATTTGTTCTTTAGAAATAAAAGAGTTGTGGAGATGCAATTTCTGTATTGTAAAACTGATCTGATGATATTTTGACTAATCTTGGTTAATCATATTGCTAAAGTTCAATGTTTGGTAATTAGTATAAACGAGGTGGATCACCCGCGCGTTACCGCGGGGTGATTTGCTAAAGAAGCTTTAGCAAGTGTTGAAAAATAGAATGGTAACAATATAGGGCTAAACCCTATATCTCTCTTGGAGTTTTTGTGAGGGGGGTATATCTGTCATTACCTTGCCCACTTCCCTGATCGCGGTAATTCTTGCCGCGATTACTGCCTTGATCATTGGGTTGTCTCCTAGGCTGCTCTTGTTGCTTATAGCTTGAGTAGCCTTTTTTACTATCTGCGGCCGCTGCTTCTCCTTGGATGAAGGATCTAGTGCGCTTTGCTAGCTCATCAAAGTTCTGAGGTACCCTATCATTTAGCTTCCGTATAAGCTCTGGATTATTGATCCCATTCATGAATCCTGAGATTTTTAGTACCTCAGGGAATGCTTTGATTTGCATGCATTCATCCTTGAAGCGCTCCATGAAAGCGCCTGTGGATTCCCCTTGACGTTGTTTTACCTTGGCTAATTCCACAGGGTTTTTTGCACACTTCTTTCGTTGCGTGAAGTTTAGGCGGAATGCCTTTCGTAACTCTTCGAATCCATTAATGCTTCGTCGTGGAAGCTGGTTGAACCATGTTCGCGCATTCCCTACGAGGGTAGAATTAAACATGTGGCACCACACGGGTTGTGGCCAATTTTTGATAGCAGCCGCTGACTCGAAAATTTTTAGGTGATCATCAGGGTCACCCGTTCCATCATATGTTTTCACATTAGTAGGCATACGCCTTTTCTTGCGATCAGAGTAATCGCTGATGCGTCTTGTGAACACGTCAACTTTTTGACGGCGCCAAGGAAGGGATAAGTCTTCATCCTTTTCCTCGCGACGTTTTCCTCTGGATTTCCAGTGCCCTGTCTCTTTGTCCTCGTTGTCCGAGGAATCACTAGAATAGGAATTATTTTTTCTGTGGCGCTTGCGCCGGTTTTTATCAGAGGAAGAGCCTGAGGGGCTTTCACTTGGGGAGTGTCTCCTTCCCAATCTGTCGTGAACTCTCCGTCTTCCGGATTTGGAGGAGCCTACGCTTGGCGATCGTGATCGTCCAAGTCTGTGTAACACCCCCAAAATACTGGTCCAGCGGAAGCATACATGCATTGGAGTGCTACTAAACTGGTATCATAACATGAGGTACAAAGAACGGTTTTTAGCTCAACCGTTTAAAAGAAATTTCATAGTCAAAAGTATTTGGTTTACATCCTTCAAAAATAGTGCGGAAATACAAGCCCATAAGATGATTTATACGGTCCCAATTATATCAGAGTCATCTATGACCATGCCATGCCATGCTAAAGCCTTCAACCGTTAGCTATCACATTAAACCTGAAAATACATGCTAAAAAGTGTCAACACGAGGTTGGTGAGTTCATATGTTTGTTTAAATAGCAATTTAGTATAAAAGAAATGTGAGTTCGATAAAAGTTTTGTGACCATTGTGTCGCTCACAATGTCATGAAAATATAGTTTACTTTCAAGTAAATGTAGTAATGTGGTCCACAAGGTTTTTGAGTGTGAATAACCATTCACATACAAATCAAGTTCAGTATAGTGACCACTGCTTTACTCACAGCGTCATGAAAAGTATCATTAAAGTAGACCATAAGTATTATGCATAAAGTCGGACCATAGGTAAGGTATGTGATCATTACAACGAATATAATGTCACACAAAAGTAAAAGTCTATTACGTCAGCACTAAGTTCATGCAACCGAAGCTTGACAGTGTGCATGCTCTAGAAGCACGTTAAATAAAGCCCTTGCAAGTGTCTATCCCGTGACACTCGTGTTTCGACATGTTATACGCTCGCGTTTGCCTATCCGGTCAATCCGAACGGGGGTGTCATCCCCAATAGATCTATTTATAGCATTCGCGCTTCCCCGCAGGAATTAACGGTTCATGAGTTTGGGCATGTGGGATTCAGTGTCTTAGGCTAATTCCAAGTAATAGTTTTGAGAAAGTAAAAACATTATAGTGGTCCAGAAAATGTTTTGCATGATTCTCACCATATAGTTGGGAAACAAGTATAAGTAAAATGGGGCTACAAACTCACATATATGATTTAAACACTTGCGTCCATAATAAGATAATCCAGTATGCAATAAGTAAATAAGTCATGTTTCAAGTAAGAGCAAGTAACGAGTTTAAGTATAAACAAGCATTGAGTTTAGTTAAAAACGAGCATGCATTCTCCCCCAAAACAGTTGTAAAAACAAGTAAAAGTAAGGGGTATGAACTCACCTAAGAATAGCAGTCAGAATAGAGTAAAGTCAAATGGTGTAAGTGTGCGGCACCGACACGCGACCTAGATTAGTATGGCAAGTTTAGTTATAGTTTCAAGTTTGAGACTCGATGAAGTTTAAACGAGTTTAAAATTTTTAGAGTGTTGATGTTATTGTTGCTTGTGTGGCTGCATTTAAGTTTAAAACAACTCTCTAAGTGTTTGTAAGATTGGCTCTTGGAAGTGTATACAATAATAAAGTATCAAAGACGAATAACTCTTTGGTTCGACAGTAATCGAAAGATGATGTACGGAAGGTAATCACAAGTAGATGATAGACGATGTCAGATTATAAGAAAATCGTTTAAAAGCTAAATATTAGTTAATAATAAAAGTGTGTAGAAATTATACTTTAAGTAATAGTTTTATTAAAAGAATTTGTATTTAAAATTACACTTGTAAACTATAAGTGTAAAGTTTTTAGAAAATCGGACATGACCCGTGCATTGTCTTAGTTTGTACGAAGGGACTAAATATCATAGTTAGTAAGAAACTGTTGTTATTAAAATAAGTTTTGAGTATAGCTTATAATCTATTTATAAAGTATGTTTAGAAGGTTCACATTAAAGTAACATGTATAAGTTGAAACATGCGTTATGAATTTATAATCTTACAAGTATATTTAAAACTTATCATTTTAGAGTGAAGACTAGTTTTTATAAGCTTTAAATGTACAATAGAGCTTATGCTAGTAGGTGTTGAGTATATATATGGATTTTGAGTTAATAAGTATGCTTTTATAAACTCGTTATAAGTTATGTTGTGAACTCGTGGTTGAGTGAAATGAAAGGAGTTGGAACTCAAGTCGTGGTATATGTCGATAGATACGTCAAAACTGTACCCGCGTAATTAAACAAAGTTTATCCGAAGTTTTAAGTGGGCTGCGGCCCTGGTTTGTAAAACAACTCACGCACCCATGATTTTGTGGGCTGCGGCCCAAAGAAAAAAACAAATTTATACATGCCCCCTTTAGTTGTTGGGCTGCGACCCAAGTGTAAAACAACACCCAAGACCAGTTACAAGTTTTTAAAATGGAAGTTTTATGAGTTTTATAACAGGACAACAGGTTGTGATCAATTTAAATTTTTAACGCAAGGTGTGTGTGTCAAAAGAGTTGATACCGACCATAAAGTGACCAAGTTAAAGCAAACCGAACATACTCGCGGCCTTGTGAACAAGGCAGGAACCAATCGTACCCTTAGTGTATGGCTTGAGGCCTTTTGACTGGGCAAAACAAATACTCCCCATGTGTGTTTGTGACACAAAACTGTTAACACACACGTAGGTGCAAACATCATCGGGGCTCAACGCCTTTGTGTTGTTGAGGTTAACTGGGCCATGACACCCTTCGTGGGTGATGGTCGGACCAAGGCAAGGCCACTATTAGTATCTGACGCAACTCAATTACAACGCAACACAACATAACACACCCTTCGTGGGTATGTTTGTCGCGAGCCAGAGGTAACAACCCGACCACCCTTGTGGTTCCTGGGTTTCGACCACGAGCAACATGCAATCCCTAACAAGTGTTATACCGACAAGATCTTAAAAACGCCAAGAGCAAAACAAGATTACTCCCACTGTGGTTCAGCCACAGTGGGTTTCGACCCCTTGACCAAATACCAAACCAAACACAGCCTACTTTATACAAAACAAGTTGTTAAAATGAGAAAAACAAAATAAGCACTACCCAAAATAAATACAATAAGCACTTCCAATCCAAGCCAAACTTTGTTTTTGTTTTAGTTAATTTGCCACACAAGAACAACAATAAAGAAGACATTATCCTTTCCAGATACACAAATTGAATCGAAATTTAATTATCAAAATACCAGATATTATTAACCAACATAACTTCAATAAAATACACATCCACTAATTCAAAAATAAGATATATAAATTGAAACAAGGGTAAAGACTTACAATACTTTTAAAGAGAGATTGATGACAAAAGGTCCAAGCTCGAGTCCAAGCAGCAACCACACCAAGGAAGGGATGTGGTGCCCCTTTGGATCGGCTGGAGATTAAAAAGAAAGAAAAATGGGTAACCCTAACCCTACCTTTTGTGTATCGATTTTTGATATAAACCAAAAAGAGTTAAAATCCAACATCTTTGATTCTTCATATGAAGACTTGTGACTCGGTTTGGGATGGAGAGAAAGTAAATAGTGTACAGCCGACACTTTTGCGTGAAGGATTATTCACTGGGGCGTTATCGAGAGACAAGGGATCGATTCACACTTCTTTTCTTGTTATGATTTTTGAGGTTTCATAGATTAGGTTTTCTTTTAGATCTGGTTTTGAAAGAGAGAGAAGAAGAGATAATGTGTATCTGTTTTTCTGGATATTTGTGTGTGATAACGTTTCTTTCTTTATCTTATTTTATTTTTTTTCTTTTTAATTTTTTTTTCGTTTATTATTTACTTAAAGGTGAAGTGGGTAACAAAAAAAATTATAAGTTGTGTTAAAGTTTTTATTTTTTTAATAAAGAGTGTGTCATGTGTACCCCGTGTCTCGTTGAGCTCCGGTATAAACGTGGTATTCCAGTTTCGCGTGATCGTGGAAAAATACAATTTTTGAGGGCGTTTTTATAAAAGTAATATGAAAACACCATTATCGACTCCAGATATAAATTATTAAGTTTATGCCGTTACTATGGTAGTGTCGGTACGCGTGTCGTGTCGTTTAAAAAAAAGCGAGACAACTTCTCGTTTTTAATTTTTAATCATTAGTAAACATCAGAAAATAAATAATTCGCATTTTCTGATAAAAACAAATTATTCCACTAAAATAATAGTCCGAAAATTTCGGGTGGTTACAGTCTGTCTTCTGTTCTCCTACTACCAAGCCTGGTATGGATGTCGGAGCGCCTCTCGTCACCTTCGTATTCCTCCGAATATTGGAAGTTAGGCGGTGTACCGAGTCTGTCGTGGACATTGGTGCGCCTTTCGCTGCGTTCGCGCTCATGATGGCGCGGTGGAGATCTTTCTGGGCCAAAATTTAGCCTGCCATGCAGGTTATGGCCTGATCTTCTTCTTGCTTCATCTCGCATGAGATTACTTAGAGCTTCGTAGTGTTGCGACACGAAGTTGTTTAACATCAACTCAGGAGCCTCTTCTTCCGCTGCAAGAATTTCTCTTTCAGGATGAAGTTCCCTCTCACGATTAGGTGCGTCTGGCGGTGTAGTGTTGTCCACTATAGGTACCGTTTGATGAGGCGTGGCGAAGAGGGTGCGCTGGAGATCATCAGCGTTTGTAACCACCGTAGCGGCTTGGGCGACTTCCAAGGGTAATTCCACTGTGGTGGGAATTGGAGTTATCTCTGGTTGACCAGCCGTACTGGTCATTCCGTAGATTAACCCTGAAGTCGAGCTTTTGTGCTTCTTCTTATGCGAGTCGTCTCGAGTTTTATCTTGCTGCGCGGTCCGCTGCCCTGAGTTCTTGTTTTTCGTCATTCTAGTATCAAGTTCTTAGTGTGGTCCCATGGATGGCGCCACTTGTTGCTACAAAAGTTGGGCGCTCTTAGCTTGGGCTTGGGCTCTTGTATCAACTCACTTCTTAATGCTTGTGGACCTGCGCACTAAGAAAATAAACAAACACCGTTAGGCTTATCGTGGGATTGTCTCCCACGATTAGACTCCGGCGTGAGAGTAAGTAATCGGTTTTAGGTTCTCATAAGGAGTTAGGGATTTTAGTAAATCGTACCTTGAATGGGAATCGTGTGATTCTATATATAGGGGCTAAGAAACCGTGTTTCTTGCTCCTTACTCTTCGCACGCGTAGTGCTTATCCGAGGTAAGGATATCTATTCTATGAATATATAATCCTTATCGTGTACCCGGTGGGTTTGATTGGGCATTGGGCTTTGTGAGCCCAAGGCATTAATGCTGCGGCCCGTACCATTGTCATGGTAGTCCACTCGTGGTGGACTTAGGCGTGAGTAATGTTTATCATTTGGGCTCGTGGCCCAAGTATAGACTATACGTCATCAAATATAATTAGACTTTTGTGTACGTCTTGTGGAGACCTCATCCATGCGTCTCTTTCTTTTTTGAGACCCTGGTTGATCGCATATATGAGCTGCAACATTAGCTTCATTATCGTTGACACCTGGTCCTGTTGCCAAAACAGGCAAACCATCAAAACCAAGGTCAATCTTGCATGGACAGAAATGGAATTCAAAAAAGTGTGCTGCAAAAGAAAACAAAGATGGTCACCTTTAGTCACATGAGAAGCTGTTGGTTCAGTAACAGTGTCTGCACAATCACCCGAATTAGGTCTCTGCACAACAACGTCGGTACGGTAAAGATGACAATAAGTATAAGTGTATCAACAATGAACAACCAAAGCTGAACTAACGTCGGTATGGTAAAGATGACAATAAGCATAAGGCTAACATTTAAGTATAACAAACGTTAACTAACCAATCATTCAATGAAGTTATAGCTATCATTTAATTACACTAACATTTAACCACCTGACAAATTTATGATTCGAGATTAAAAATACAAAACAACTCCACTGGGGATCAAACCTAGAATCTCTGGTTTCATAGACCAGTGCCTTATCCATTGGGCCACGGAATCTTTGTTGTATCGTTTCATTTCCAACATACTTATAAGAATAAATAGTCAAATTACCTCAAGCTGTCAAACGGGCACGGCCATCATCCCGATATAAACTGCTACAACCCGCTGCTAGTCCTACAGTCATACCTACAATAGCAGTAACCATGAATAAATTAGCATCAGGTTTACAACCCGCTGAAACCAAACAACATTGTTAATACAAATGTCGCCTAAAAACGTTATTTATATTTTACGATCTTTGCTAAGTTTTGTTAATGACAAAGTATGAACTTTAGCTAGGAGTAAATCATTACTTTAAGTGTTTAAGTCTTGTTTAAACTAAGGTTTACATTTCCTTTTTAACAAAACATTGTTTTTATTTCATAAAATAGAAAGTGTCTTGTCACATCACATTTATTTCTTAAAATAGTAATGTCACATCACATTTAGGGCAAGCTTTGTCAATATACATTTATGATAAGAAAGAGTGTTTGACTAACCATATATTTGCTTGCAAGTCTTGTGTTTAACTAGGTGTAATGAGATGTGACCTTATTTGGTTTAGAAGATTTATTGCAAAACTAACTGCAGCCCTGACGGAACCCTGGGGGTACACGGGCGGAACCCATCTGAGGGTTCTGCCGTATCCGTCAGACCTGCAGAATAGTTTGCTATAAATACCAAACCATTTGTTAGTTTTGTGTGATGACTTAAGGACATATTTTCATATACTCTTTCAAACTAACTCAGTAACATTTTACTTGTGTGACTCTCTTATGTAGCAAGGGACTTCACAAGATCATTCAAGTAGTTACAAGCTTCAACTCTAAAGTTGCAAGTCTTGTTAGCTTTGTTATGTATAAGCTTTGGTAGTTTATACTTCATTTGTATCATGTATGTAGAAGTGATTGGTTAGTATTTTAGGCCTGAAAATACGTAGTGTGTTGGGAGTTGTTGTACCCTTGTAAAAGAATTAATGGGAGTGGTTGTACCCTTGGTAAAGAACTCGACATCTAGCTTAGTGTTGGTAAAAGTGTAAGCGACGATGGGAGTGGTTGTACCCGTGTAAAAGAACTCGACATCTAGCTTAGTGTCGGTAAAAGTGTAAGCGACGTTGTAAAGGTTTTCTCCGCCGGTGAAAGGAGCTTGTTGATTAGTGCTTATAACTCTCGAGTTGGAAACTCGGGGCGTGGATGTAGGGCAAGGAAAAAGATTCCTTGTAGCCGAACCACGATAAACAATCGTGTTGTGGTTTGATCGTTTCTTTCTTTATCTTTGCTTATTACATGTTATCTTTTAGTTAGAATCACTAATCACATATAAAGCTTTTCAAAGAATTAAACAAGTAAAGTTGTATTTATATCTTCAAACAAATGTAAAGCTTTTCAAAGAACTAAACAAGCAAAGTTAGGATCATCACAAGTATAGCTTTTCAAAGTATGAAACAAGTAAAGTTAGAATTGTTATTCACATGAAAAGCTTTTCAAAGAATCAAACATATAACGTTGTGTTTATATCTTTAAGCAAACGTAAAGTTTTCTTTTAAAGGGTATTCAAGCTAAAAAGGATTTAAAAAGCGGTAAACTATTCAACCCCCCTTCTAGTTTTCCACAATTGGTATCAGAGCTACGTTACTCAAGATCTTTAAAATAGAATGTATTTTAAAACTTGGATCGATCCATGGATTTTGAAAATCTCAAAGAAGGGCAACCTATTCAAAACCCACCGCTATTTGAATAAGAAAACTTACTTGAATGGAAAAGTAATTTTGAAAACTATGTGAAATCAATTGATCAAGATTTTCGGCATATTATTTCTTTTGGTGATTTCAAACCAAAGAAAACAAGTTTTGAAAACCAAGATAACTATCTTAAACTTGATAAAAATAATAAAGCTTTTGTACCAAATATGAAAGAATGTATTTTTGTCAAACGACTAATGATATTTGGAAAAATGTGTTAAACTTTCATCAAAAAATATGTCAAGTCAAAGATGATCAATTTGATCTCACATATGAATTAGAAGTCTTAGAAATATTAATAGATAGACATTTAGTTGAGATAAATACATGTACTACTAGTTTAAATGTTTCAAATGAAGGTGTAAGTGAAGATGATTACTCATGTCGAGCTCATAGTGGACTTACTTACGGTTCATGGATTAACACGGATGAAGATGAAGCCAACCATCCGGTTTGTGATTCTCAACTAGATAAAACATCAAGCAATGTACATTTTAAAACCAAACACTTTTGCTTTGACAAATTTATCCTAGAGTTTTCTAAACTAGAAAATGAGTCTAAACGTTTATGCAACATGGACCTAAAAACTATCTTCAAGAACGAGTCTTCAAAATCTTTTAAGAATATCTTTGAAAAAGAAATCTTGTTAGAAGATAAAATGTCTAGAATTGAGAGTAATGTTGAAATTGATCTAGAATGTAAATTGTGTCTAGATTACAAACATAAGATTAAAAAGCAAAATGAGAAAGGAAAAATATTAGTTAAATTTGATGAAAGCTCAAAATCTCTTGAAAGATTGTTGAGGAGTCAAAGGTTGTTTAAAGATAAAACCGGATTAGGATTTTACTCAAAAGCACCATCAACTAGTAAAACAAAACAAGTAAAATTTGTCAAACCTAAAAAAGAGATTTAGAGATAATTCGATCTCTAATAGAAACTCATGATAAAAGGATTAAGATTATCATGCTCTATGCTTTTATATGATTATCTAACCTTCTTGGATACTTGAGTAATTGAGTTTCAAAGCGTGTCATCAAACCAAGATTTTACGCGTAATGTTTATCCTCTTGATAGCATCTATATGCAATTTAAAAGGTACGGATTACTTCAACTTGACTTTGATTGTCTCTTGTTTCTATCATTATGTGTTGGAATATGTGTTATTAGTATACTCTAATGTGTTTACCTGCTATTAGTAATAACTAAGATTAGATTCTATGCAACAAGGAATTTCGTCATTAGTATTAGTAGGAGATATAAGGTGTTTGGTTCTTTAACCATCAATAGATAAACACGAGAAACTCTTGAGTGAGTCTCACCCAACTCTTGCTTACAAGTGAGCTAACTAAGAATTTCCTAAGTGTTAAAATGTTCAACACTTTTATGATGCTTGCAAAACAAACCTTTGTTAAACAACATTCTCAAACACCATACTTTGAGTCTTAAATTGTGTTTTTCTTCAATCACTCCTTTATAATAATCTCACATAAAACACACAAGGTGAAATAAATCACATTAGCATACATTAAGATGTGTGGAAGAAAATGAGTTTTCAACATCTAGGATTTACACATCAAGTGTGACACTTAGTCTCATGATGTTGTACCTCTTGAACTTTTTCAAAACAAATAGAGTTCATAGTGTCTTAAGTAAGAAAACCCAAAGAATCGAGGAGTCGTTGAATATAACATTTAACGAGTGATCTCTTCCTTCTAAGATATCATCTTTGGTAAATGATGACTTAGTCGAAAGTCCAATGATGGCAAAATAAGTATGTTGTGCAAAACATTAAGAATAAAAGTACAAAATAACATCTTCTCACCTTGAGTCAAACATTGAATCAAGCAAAATTGACATAAGTTATAAAACTTGTTTTATAGGTCATAGTTGTGTCTAAACAAATTCAACAATAACAGTTTTTGGAATTTAGAATAAAACAACTAGTGAAACAAAATAAATGTTTCAAAGTAATCATGTGATTATAAGTGTCAATATTTGAAAGTCTTTTTGATTATAAAAGCAAGCTCCAAAAGCAAGGGATTTTAACTTAAAGACATTCCTAGTTACTCGCTTGTTCTCAATGGTTAAGTTATTGATGACTTATCAAGAACGAAGATTAGTAAATCCGTAGGTAAAACTAAACGTAGAGAAATGTTCAGAAAACTACTTGATCTCATAACAATTAGATCCAACATTATGTTTAGCATTTGTCTATGTGCTCGAGTTAAAGAAGATCCTAAAACAACTCTTTAGTTGAGCTTGTTTGGATACATCATAAGGTACCACACAACTAGGATTATGGTATCCCAAAAGAACGGGAATAGAAACCATAGTGTATTCCAAATGGAATTATTCCGGTAATAAGTTGATAAGAAAAGCACAAGTGGTACTTGCACTTTTATACTTACTTACCCAATGATTCTCCAAAACACTTAAGGTTCTCAAATTAGTTTCGGATGGAGAAGCACATCAACAAGCTCCGCTTGAACAAGCAAATTCGTGTCAACAACGTAATTCTTTTATCAACATTGTTATCCCTTCAACAAAGGAATCATCGACTTAGGCAACAATTCAATCCATTATGGTCTTAATAGACATATTGTGATCCATCATCATTGCCTTGGTAAGATTGTTCATTGAGGAACGTCTTAACGAAGAAAGTCTTCTACGTTAACCATTCTATCAACGTTTTCACAAAACCTCTTGAATGTGAAGTATTCATCATTCCTAGGCTTAGTCAAAGACACATAAGACCTAAAACCTTAGTTTTGAGCATTAGGATAAAACCACAAAAATCAAGATAATCCCTTTTGAATTCTTCCCTGCAGTCCCCACGGTACCCTCAGACCATACGGGCGGAACCCACTTTTTGGTTCCGCCTGGTCCGCCAAAGCTACATAATGTTTTATTTTTATTTTCAAAACCAAACACCCTCTTAACTTAATCATTCACTTTCAAACAGCCATCACCCTCTCAAAAACACATAACCACACGAAATTTAGGGCTCTTAATCCAATCTCTTCAAATCCAACTAACTTTGTAAGTGTTCTAATCACAATTGCATTTTTGATTCAAGTATAACATTCTTATTTACATTCATTAACTAGAATCTTAGGGTTTATGCATAAAACTTCTTGATTCATGAAAAACTTGATGGCTAGCTAATCATGTCTTCCATTAGTTAAGAATTGTATCCTTTTTGTTGTTACTTTGATTTGCCAAACACACCAAGTGCATTGTCTTTCAAAAATCGCAATCCAAGACTAGAACATGATTCATCACCACATTGTTAAAACAAATGAAAAACATCATTAAAACATCACTTGCATACTATCTCTTGAATGCTAAAGGGGATACATAACTAATATGTATTTTCGGGTACATTCAATTGAAGACACATTCAATTAGGAGAGTGTTGGTTATCTTTTGTTTTTATAACAAAACTTGCAAGACAAAACAATTTGGGAATCAAAATGAGTCAAGATAACCAAGTCTCCACATTGTTTGGATATAGGAACATATTCGAACATCCACATTGTTAAAAGTCATTAACATATAATTTTGTGTTTTCTAGGAATCAACATGCCTCACGCAAATAAATCCGATCACAAGGAAACCCTTAAGTACATGCCCAAACACCATAGGACCAAAGGTCTCAACAAAGTTCAAGTAGAAACCTTTAAGGCACTAGAAAAACGCTATGTTCACGAAGGTAGAACCATTGATCCATCCTTTCTAGAAGGAACATCTATTCGCCAAAGCTTTACCGCAATCAACTTTGATTGTCTCCTTGATATCGATGAGCCAATTTATCCTAGGTTCATGTTAGAATTCTATGCAACCGTAAACCTCTCCACAAATGATTTTGGTAAGATATCATTAAACTTCACAACAAATGAAATACCAAATTTCATAGATTTAAAAGACTTAGCTATCATCTTTGGTGTCCCAAATGCGGGTACTTGTCTCTACACGGATAAGTGGCCTATTTCAAGCTTTGACTCGATTGAGCGTTTCCATCCATACGACACACCTCTAGCTAGTAAGGAAACTATTAAGGAACATTTCTTTGTTAGAACCTCTACCACTAGGAAGAATCGTTCGGGGAATATTGTGGATAAGGATCCTTTTGGTATGGAGGTCAATGAGCTTAAACCACAATTTAAGAAGTGGGAAGAAATCCTTAGAGCTAACGTCATAAGTACCATAGGAAATAGAGATCATGTCAACACATGCCTTTGCTACATGCTCTATAGCATTTCCACCGGTCAACCATTCAACTTAGCCTACTACCTAGCCAAAAGAATGGCCGACATACCCTTAGTTAAAACTACCGCTCTTCCTTATAGAATGCTTCTTACTCGCCTCTTTAGAGCAATCTCACCCATTCCTCCTAACGATAATGGAATTCGATTTGACTATTCTCTCGTTCCTCACATCTTCGTTCCTTTAAGTGATAAACAAGTTTTCAAAGGCAGGGGCAAACGTACTCGCTCACCTACACCATCATCATCATCATCCGACATGAGCGATGCCGATAGACTTCCTAACTCTAAGTTACCAACTTTAGAATACCTTCAAGAACTCCCCGTCATTGACAATGCATCCGAAGAGTTCAAGCAAACCAAAGGAATTTTGAAGTGCTTTGGAAGGTACCTAAGCAAGCTCAATAAGAAGATAGACCGGTTGTGAGAAGATTAAGGAGTGTTTGGCTTATGAATGTTTTAGAACCTTTTATGTGTTAAACTATGTGATTTGTATTGCTTTTCACGTTCTTGTTTTATTATTGTCGGATTATATTTGTATGAACTTTTATGCATAATGACAATGTTTGAGGTGTTTGTCAATTTTTTATGCTTATGGCAATTTTCACTAAGTATAGTGAAATCCTCGATCTCAAGGTCAAAGTCCTATGATATGTGTGTTTACGTGTCTATTTTTTGCATTGCCTAACCAGAAATGCATTATCTTTTTTATTTAAGGAGTTTTTGAAAATTTTGAAAATCGTTTCGCGGGTCAAAATCGCGGACTGCCAAATTTTTCAGCCCTGGCGGATCTGGCGGTACCCAAAATTGGATTCCGCCAGTGTATTTTCTGGGCAACCCAGAATTGGCCCAACGGACCAGACGGAACCCAAAACAGGGTTCCTGATACGTGGGAATCCCACCAGGCTTTACCTCTCAAGAGATCTTGAGAAGCTTACAACCCCCACCAGGCAGTGTACCTGATCGTTGTAGTATAGTATAGTGATAAGTACCGGGGGATTGATCGTTCAGCTAGGAATAGTGTCGCTAGGATTAGAAAACCTAAATACTAGTTCTAGAGATGAGGGATGATTCTTTTTGTATTTTTATATTTTTTAGAAAGCAAGTTAAAATCTCGGGTTTGAAGGATATGGGGCAGAATTAGTTGCTAGTCAACTAACCCAATACTAAGATGCAATCAAAATAAAATACTATAATGAAAATAAACTATATTAAACTAAGGTTGTGAGCAATAAGTGGGAGAAATGTGTTTACTTAGATTTCACTACTCCCTAGATATCTTTTACACGTTAATTACTTGTTATAGTTGCGTGGATGATGGATTGTATTCCTTAATACCATTCATGGGGTGGCGTACTTACTTCCCCAATCCTATGAGTGCCTACTTCACTCCTATGTCGAGCCTGCAAGAAGCTCCTAACATGGGATCATTAGAATTTCTCATGCATTAAATACAACCAATAAAACCTAGTACACATCGGTTCATGTTTCCTAAGACGTTCAAGCATGTTACCATTTGGAGATCTGCCAGTTTTCTTAAGCCTAACATTGAAATCATTCATCCAATACAACCATAAACAAGTAATCAACACATAATCAACATCTAGGTTTCATTAGATCTAAGCAAACACAAGATAAATCTAGCCTAGCATGGTAGAATCAAGACAAGCACAAGATATAGACAACCAACACATAGACATATTGATTGAATTAAGAAAAGACTTATCTTAATAACACATGTAGGATTCAAGGGTTGAAAACCCTTGAAAAGCTGTATAATTCGTATATGGTTCGGCCTTAGGGTTTCTCCAAACTTGTTCCTCTCTAATGAATGAAAATTAGAAAACTATATATAGATATTAGAGGCTGACGGCGTCAAGAACAAATGGGTGACGCCGTCATTTCGCCGCCAAAATAATCCTCGGACTGCCTTGATCTACATCTGACGCCGTCATGTTGTCCATTTTTGCAGGTCGTCACACTTTTAACTATTGACGCTCTAGTTGTGACGCCTTCATTTCTATACTGGGTCGTCATGGTATTGACTCTTGACACCGTTAGGAAAGTACTCTTGACGCCGTCACACACTGTTCCCAGCATGGAAAATTAAGTCTTTGGCGTTTTCTTCACTTTTATGCTCCAAAAACGTCCGAATTGCTTCCTTTTCCAGATTTGACTCCCAAAGTACCTAAAATCACAAAAGGAACGATTTAGGGCAATATTTGATCAAATAAATTCAATTCCGGGCTTAAATGACCCCCTAAAAACGGATCATTTTTTGCCTCATCATATACCCTTACACTTGAGATTTGCTTGTCCTCAAGCAAATGCGCTTTTATTCTAATCAAAATACAAGTTAGGGGTCATTTAACACTAATATAAAAGTAATTACAACAAATAATCGTTCCACTCAAGACCAAAGACAAGCACGGAGGTCATACGCTAGCACCTCACAAATAGTGTTTAGATACTCACATCTCTCGGGTGTAATAAAGTATAAATTACAATATTGAAACGGAAAATATCTCTCACTACCTGTCATAGCAAAATAGATTACCATAGGCTTGGGAAAGGATCAAACCTCCACCATATGGCGTAAGCACCTAGGATAAACTATCAAAGAGGTCGTTTAAAGGGTTGTAACGTTAGGTGTAGCGATATGAAATACACGGTTTTGTTGGATATAGGCAGTCTTTACTGGTGGCGAGTTAACAATCTTGGTTAATTACTGTTAGGTCACCATTTATGTAAACACAAGTATGATGTAGAAAGAAATAAGATGAGAATGAGAGATGGTTGATTATGAGACAATATGAAAGGTGAGAGAACAAGAGTTTCCTTAAGATAATCAAATAACCAACAACTTGAAATGTTACATAAGCTTTCTATTTATAAGGGAGGAGTTAGGGCAACACTCCCTTCCTCCCTTATCTCTCTAATTCATGGGCTTTCAAGCCCATAGGGCTTTTACACTTAAGCCTAGTAATCATAAAACATAATGAAATAAATACTGAAGCAACCTATTACAAAAGGTAATGACCGAGACTTGACTGAATACAAAAGTATGATCCCAACAATCTCCCCCTAAGGGTCGGTCATCACGGTTGCTTGACGTCTTCATCTTTGTCGTTGACTTGTGACATGTAAAACTCTAGACGTCTTCAAAATGGTTTAATGATAATGAATGTACTTTGCTCTTTGTCTTTGTTCTTTGGTGATGATGTAGTGATTGTGTCACAAAGTAGTCTGCCATTCGTCACTCCTGCGTCTGTGGTGATTGTCCGCCGTTCCAACATACTCATACATCTTCAGACTTATACTTTCACGTGCACGAAGTTCCTTTTCATATACTGAGATCTTTAAGTCTTTATACTTTGTAGATTCTTCTTTATTGACGTAGAATCTTTCTTTGAACTTTGTGGTGCGAAGATCTTTGGGGGAGCTATCAGTTGCTTCAAGATGTATGTATGAGCATGTTGGAATCTACCATCATGGAGGTGAGGTACCTGCGAGTAAACAGTTAGCAATAAAACAACCGGTACTTACAGGTAAGGAATTAGAGTTCATCAACAGCATATTGTGAAGACTCCCTCTAATCCTTATCCAGGCCGTTCCCATATCAGATACTCCCGAGGGAGCTTACGAGACCTACTAAGTAGCTCAATGACTGGGTGAGTCGCTGGGGATCACTCCACGACTGTAGACCACAATGGAACCACCGCAAACACTAAGCATAACCCTTGTGGGGTTACCGAAGTGACCTACTGTCAGGGCTGTTTGATGTTGACCCTGGCAGGATTTCCGTTCAATCATTGAGAAATACATAAGTAATCCTCTCATAAACGTTCTCGGCAGATTGCTAAGATCTGCGAAGGACTCGATAATTTACAGCTGGTGTCCATTGATGTAGAACACCAGTTGTAGAAATACTAAGTGTTCCTAAGAGATCTTTGATGTATCTCAAGGCTCTAGACTCTATAAGTGCACACCTAGGTTTCCTATGCGGAGACTAGGGAGGGGTCTCCTGCTTCAATATCAACTGTCTCTAAGAGATAGGTCGATAGGTTACGCTGGTTCCCTGTGAGAATGAAACAAGTCCTTTTAAGAGAACTTGAGTGGTTAAGAAGGTTTAGTGCATTGCGTCACTGGGTCCATGACGACTTTGTCTTCAATACCGGTGTTGTCTTTTGCAACAACCAGTAGCATACGCATTGAACCCGGTGTCTGCCCTAAGGTTGAACATATGGAGGGCTATTTCTTTTCACCCCTTTCTTTTACTTTTCTTTTTAATTCTTCAACTCCTTCTTTCCCATTCATTCTTTTCTCCTTTTTTCGTATCATACCTAAGGACTTCTAATTCTAACTATGGGAGATGTCCTTGGGTAGATCCCTCCGGCTCTGGCGGATCATAGGACGGTTTTATCCTATCTTAATCACCTTATAACTCCGTCAGTAGCCAAGAAACCTTTGATTGAAAATTTTCTCAAAGTGTTTGTGATAATCAAATACTTTGGTTAACACTTTGAGAGTTTTATGTACACTTTTGAAGGGCTCCCCCTGCACATGTGCTCATAAGTATTTAATAAATTTGCACATGCGGGAGGAGCAAGCATTTTGAATTGATCCACTTTCCGTGAACAAGACCGATTCGAGACACGCTTACATCACTAGTTAAACTAGCTTGAAGTTATTACCCGGCCTGGTCAAGTCCACAGAAGGTTTCTCGAGACGGTACATTTTTACTAAGACATATCCTTTTCGAGACACGCTTACGTGGTTAGATAAAGAGATACATTGTCAGCTTTTAGGTGACAACTAGCTCTAGTAACTAACTTGATGTTATTACCCATCGAGGATAAGTCTTTTTGATATTACTAACTTTTATTGTCTCGTCAATTCCTGGGTCAATACTGAGTCTAGCTCGCACATGATACAACTTTTAAGCTTTGACTTCATATTTTAATCACTTTTTCATTTTCTCCCCCTCAAAAATAGCATATAAAATGATGTTTTTGACAATCTTTTAGGTTAAAATATGCCTTTTGAGTCTTACGGGGAGAGTCACCAAGAACTTTTGATTTAGAGCAAAGTATTTTGTTTTGACAAGTGCTCCCCCTCAACAAGTGATTAGGTCTTATTGAGGTGAAATACTTGTCCTTTTGAGCAGAATTATGAAAAGTCATAAATGTTTGATTAATTCTACTCAAAAAATAAGAAGTCTTCGCTCCTTATATTAGGATTGAGGCACTGATGCGTACCTCAGGGTCCTTTCTTTACAAGTTCGGGTTGTGCACTGTAATACGTGCACAAGCCATTATGAAGTATATAATTGACAAATCAAATCAAACTCTTACAATTTTCTACCAATCGGGTCTCTGAAATGTCAACACCGGAAACTTCTGTCTGCCTCCCACATAACTTTCCAACCTACGAAACTGATCCTTGCGTTTCAATCTGTTCTCAATCCTTAAGATGAATCTGCGAGCATCCCTGGCCTCATTGGTTTTCCACCTTTTAGATTTACCCAGAGCAATGTCATCCAATCTGCTTTTGATTCCATCTCTGACGAACTTCAAGGTTTCATCACAGAATTTGTGTATTTCGTCGTAAGCCATGAAGCAGTTGCGACCGTTTATACTGCGGTAGGTGAACCCAAATGGTTGCTTGATCAAGGTGTATTGAGGTAGATGTTGAAGGTCGGGGATGTCAAACATGTTTGGTTTGGTGAGATTGAGCTTCTTCTGATAACTTTCCACTCCCAATTGAAGATCTTCTACTCGTTCTCTGATAACTATCTGCCTGATGAAGATTAGGAGAGCTTGGATAAAGGCAAGCTGCATCTCTTTGGGCAAGTTGCAAAGCTTTCCTTAAACTTTGAGTAGGTACATATCTTCTATGTCATTAAGGAGTAGTCGTGGAAAGTCTGACTCGGAAATGTCATACTCCTTTTCATCAAGTCTTTTGAGTGTGATTTTGCTGAGGAAGGGGTACCCAACGTGAGTGACAGTCAAAATGAACTGAATCGAGACTATCTTCAAATCACTTGTCACATCGCCCATCGTCTGATTGAGTCTGCTGCTTCGATAGTACTGAGCCCGGTTGTTTGGCCAATGATGTATACCGTAAAGTGCATTCCGGTCATATTCAACAACTTTATCAACGAATAATGCTGAAGCTTCTTCTTCGATGGCATTGTTGAGATATCGAGCTGCAGGGAGAAAGGCGAGTGAGGTAACGTACTTCTTCTCAATCTTGCTGCCAAGTTTCAGAAATTCCAAGTCTGTGTTGAAGAAGAACTTGTACGGGATCTTTGGTTCCTTAGGCTTCCCAATCATCGGTAGTGGTTTGGACCAGTCAGTAATGTAGGGTGCGGTTTTCCTTGTGACCGGATCGACATAAGATTCAGGATTGATCCAGTCAAT
>JARVZY010002377.1:0-29319 GCA_030686995.1 Artemisia argyi | reverse complement strand
TTCATAAAGCATATTCAAAACTAGAAATTATTAACACACTATTAATACACATCGAAAACCGGGTTGACCCGGGTCGCTTCAAACTGGGTGGATTGACCGGTTTTATTTGACCTTTTTTTTACCAAATCCGGCAGGTTGACCGGTTTAATTGGACTATTTTTTCGACCGGAACGGTTTCAATCGGTTGAACCATCCGGGTTGAAACGGGTTTTAAAACATTTTGTTTAATCCTCAAATCCTCAAACTTTTATTATTTTGAGTTTATAGCACACAAATATTTTTTTATCAATGAAACTATCTGCCGCTATAAAATTCCATTGCTATACACGGTCTACTCGTATATTATATTTCAAAAGAGATTTGTAACTTAGTGAATTCTAAATTTAATTTGTCAAATGTCAATACACGTCCACACGTTTAACCCATGTTTTGTCGGTGCCGCCTACAATTGGCCGGTTTGAACGCTAAATATCCCGCTTTTAATATTGTTACTTTACTTCAATTTCACTTTTGGCACCAAACATATTTTATACATGTTTAATTTTTTGCTTAAGTATAAAATTCCTTATTTGATGATTCTAAAATCCTAAAACACAAGTACTATTTGAGAGAGTTGGTAAAATCTTATACAGATAAATAGAGGTGTGTAGTTGGTGTTTTTATTGGCGCATAGCCGCATATATATATATATATATATATATATATATATATATATATATATATATATATATATATATATATTCTCATTTTTTGTATAGTTAGCCGCTCTACACTGAAGCGCGTCTGCTGGAAGCTAAATATACCCAGTTGGCCAAAGCCACGTCATAACATGAAATATAAGCATCTTAGCATATCCGTTGTTGTGTTGCTACTGGTAAAGGTTAAGCGATGGAGTTGTTCAAGTAATCGTCATGGCTTTGAAGCAAGGTGGTGGATTTGTGGCAAGCATAGCGCTTTTGTCTCTAAACCAAATCTAACGATTGAAGCACATGGCTCCTCAATGATTTCAAGCTCATCAAAAGAATCAGAGGACTCCATAGAGACTTTGAATCCCATTCCCAAGCCTCCACAAGCACGTTCTGATATGCTTCTTGCGTCCTCAGAGAAGAGCGTGGCCAAAGTTTCACAGGATATAAGGACGGTGACAGTGAAGGCAACATATAAAGATGATATGATAAAGTTTCAATTTCCGCTTTCTTCAGGGCTGTTGGAACTGAAACACGAAGTGGCTAGAAGGTTTTTGTTAGAAAACACAAGACTTCATCTAAAGTACAGGGATGAAGATGGTGATCTTATACTTGTGGCTTGTGATGCGGACTTAAGCATCCTTATAATGCCATATTCTGCTACTACAGTTGGCAATAATACTGGAAAATTAATGGTCGAGATAGCTGATGATTAACATATATACACCATATATATATATATATATATATATATATATATATATATATATATATATATATATATATATATATATATATATATTATAGGAGCCATGTATTGTACTTATGAACGAGGGTGTATAAATATTCAGTTTTGTCGGTATAATTTGTTAAATTTATGATTATGCACTAAAACATTTTAAGCATATCTTACTTATTCTTGGGCATATGATTACACAAATAACTTAGTCATCCAATCATTTTCATTTTCTATGTATTAACTATAATTGCATGTACATACCCGAAATTGGTGAAAATGAGCTCATGCTCAAAGACTTTGATTCAACTGTTGAAATGGAAAGTTTATTCGCAGAATCATAGAAGTTGCTCTAGTTCCGATTCATGGCTAGAGCTGTGAAGCAATATTGTAGAGTTTAACTAGAGCAACTTCTGTGATTCTGTGTGTTGGTTATCAACCAACAAACCAAGAAGCTAGAATGCGAAACTTCGATACGAATAAATAAAACACAACATGACAGAAAAATAAACCCGACACATAATCTTGTTCCAAACGATTATATATTAAGAACAAAGGAAAAGAAAACGGTACAATGACCCCTCCCCCCTCACCTCTTTATTATAGAGATGAGGGGGGAAGAAAACCAACTCTTGAAGGAGTTGAAACCGGCTGCAACAATGGAGAAAACCTAGACTCTCGAATGCTTGGACTGAGCTCACGTTTATCACCCTATATAAAGGTGTTATAGTCGGCTATGCATAACAACCGACTATCCATCCTATTTGACAAAATACCATAGCTAATCTACACTAAGACCCCGTACACTTAACACTTGCTAATATGGATACTATAATATAACACTGTGAATACACTTTCCATTGATACAATGATCTTGTAACAATTCGCAATTTCAGGTTAATTACTATTCCCGAAAAATTTCACTATTCATTTTTACTATTCATTTTTCCGAAATTTGATTTTTATTTCATATTCTCGTGTGATAAATCATTTCCATGGCAAATTAAAAGTTTGACACTCATCAGATCATTTTCGCGAAAGTTATTAAGGAAATACACGTTTTAGGGTAAAACGTCATTCAAAAATCCTACGCACAACGAAACTCGACAGCGTTAATTTTCCCCGCATCAGGAATTTTCGTTTTTAAGCACTTTTACTTAGCCGTAACCTTAGCCTATACCTGCACCGCGTTTCTAAGACGATTTGAGTTTTCACATTTTTGGAATAAGTCAACATATTTTTCCCTCCTCCTTTGACCAAAAATCATTCTTTGATTTTATAAATCATTCCTTGATTTTTAGGCTTACGGTTTTATGTCTTAAAGACATTAAACACCAACCGACACTAGACTGAGCCCAGTCAAGACATTATAAGTCATTTTAAATCATTATTATTATATTAGAAAAGTAACATTTTACTTTTCTCAATTTTACACAATATTCGTACGTTTTACGTATTACGCGTTTTAGACCCGTGTTTCCAGTTTTAGCACCCCAATGGAACCTACCACTCATTTTATATTTTATTATGAAGTATATTGACATGTTTAACCATACTTTCAAGTTCCACATTTTTACGATACCCGGTTTTACGTTTTGAGGCTTAATCATTTACGGTTAGCATTACCCGGAGTCAAAACTAACCAAGTATCTAGGATATTATCAACCAAAGGCCACCTCACCCCCCTTATCCTTTCCAAACCGCCATAGGGGGGGGGGGGGGAGTCACACCTTTAGGTGGCTTGATCTCATGCAAGGTGCCCTAGATTAGTTACATGTATACAAGCTTACTTGAGAAGATTTGACTAGTCCTAAAACTAACCTCCTCAAAGGCATATAAATACCCCCTCCTCCTCTTTTGTACGCCACACATAACACACACAAACACCATAACCTTAGCTCATTTACTTCCAATTTCATGCAAGTATCAAGTGTTACAACAACATAGAAACTCTAGTTTGGTTTTGATTCATCAAACTACTTCCAAACCCTAGAAACTTTGGTGATTTCTCTTGAGTTTGAATCTACTCAAGTCACCTCAACTTTCATCATCTCTCTTTCAAGAATACAAGGGTAGAAATATTGCATGAAGTGAAATAGGGTGAAGCTTAAGTCTATCAAAGTCCTTACCTTACATGTTAACTTCCTTTCTTAATTGAAAGCCAAAAGTTGTAAGCAAAACCCTAACATGCTTCTTGTTAAATATCATATTCATGCTATTTACATATCATTCATACTATATTTTGTCTTATGATTATGTCCATGATGTATAAAAATGGGTAAAACAAGCTATGATATATATATGTTAACTTATGATAAGTAAACAAGTAAACTAGTAACTTTCTTGGAGAACCACGACCAAAATAGTACAACTATGATATTGTACATTTACTTACTGTTAAAGAGGACTTAACAAGGAAAACATAGCAATTTGAATCACCCAAAACGAGTACCCGAGTCAAAAGTTATGACCATTTGAAGTTACCAAAACATTGCGGCAAAACTGCCTAAATACCTTCTGTGACAGAACCTTAAACACGCAAAAAGAGGCCCTTCTGGTCCGTTTCATCAAAAAGTTAAAGCACGAAAGTTGTCCGGAATCACGTTTTCTTCAAAAACTCAGGGGTACGTATCCAGAAAACCAATAATGAATAAGATTTTCTTCAGTTTCTTAACAGCTATTTTATATACTCAAAATAACTATATTATAGTTATGGTTATATATAACCAAGAGGTCTAATGACCTAAATTCAAGACCACAACCATGGCTAAAGCCAAGGTTGAGTCTCAGGTCCATGGTAACAACAACCAAGGTCACGGCAAAGCCATGGCTAAAGACCATATAAACATACTAAGGCGAAAACATGAGCTAACGACCATATAAACTTACCAAGGCAAATACATGAACAAGAGAGTTAGCGATAACTTAAACATGCAATTTGGATCTACTCCATCTAAAGAACCATGAGATCTTACAAGTAATTGTCATACAAGATTTAAGAAACTCATCCTAATAACAATCTTCATGTAAAAGTAAACTTTCCTAAGTTTATTCAAGTACTTGGACATGTAACTTTTTGGATCAAACTTATATATTTTTATCAAACACTACAATAGTAGGGAGCCTCATGTGAGGAGTTCATTAAGTAAGCCGTCGAGATGAGTTGTGTATTTACAAATTAAAGTGTCCTGGCTCCTCAAACGTTTACTACATGACTTCTGAATTATGTCGGCCCGAACGCTAGTAAACGATATATATAAACTATACATGTTTCACGAACAATTTCTTTGCAAAGACTTACACTATACTAAGTACCACATCATGAACTAAATGCAAGACATATATAGACAATTCTTCGTATTCTTAGACATTATTCAAAACCTAAGTTGCAACAATTATTCTAGGTTGCTCGTAGAAGTTTTCACGGCATATCCATCATTCTCATTATACATCATCCAATTCACGGTGAGTCATAGCCCCTGCTCTTTTAATTGTTTTATCAACTCTTTGGGGGAGAATACATGCTCGTTTTTACATAAATGCAATACTTGTTTTACTTGAGCATGCTACTTGTTTACTTAAACACAAATTGCCTTACTCAATGTTTGTGGTTTACTCAAACACTTTATGTGTTTACATGTTACATACTTCATTATCATCATTATTTATATGGCATCATTGTAAAGATTGTTTATATAATGGTATTGCTACATTTATCTTTGAATCTGGATACAAGTATTACTTTTGTTCACACAAACCAGATAATATTTGGCAGTGGGTTGTAAACACACAGGTTGCAAGTCTTGTATGGGCGGGGCTTGGAACTGAGTGGATTTACGATGCCTTTGCTGGGAAATCATCATTCAAATGTTTTACATTACATTTTGTCACTAAACTCTATGAACTCACCAACCTCGTGTTGACACTTTAGCATGTATTTTCAGGTTCATAATGAACAAGGATGGCACGGAAGGGGCACGGATATTCAAGAGGGTTATAAATTTTATTATCATTCAAAAACTCATTTAATGTAATTTGTAAACATGGAACCATCTGGGACCTCATTTTGTAATCTCTGATATTTATATAATTTGAATGATAAATCTTTTAAAACGACTCAATTAGAGTTCGTTTTCTATTATTGTGACTGTTGTGCCGTTGAGTAACACCCAGTTTGAATTTCACTGCATTCAGGAATTGGGGGTGTTTGATGCGTGGGAATCGCAACAGGCTTTACCTCTCGAGGGATCTCGAGAAGCTTACAACCCCCACCAGGCAGTGTACCTGATCGTTGTAGTATAGTATAGTGACAAGTACCGGGGGATTGATCGTTCAGCTAGGAATAGTGTCGCTAGGATTAGAAAGCCTAAATACTAGTTCTAAAGGTGAGGGATGATTATTTTTTTGTGTTTTTATATTTTATGGAAAGCAAATTAAAATATCGGGTTTGAAGGATTTGGGCGGAATTAGTTGCTATTCAACTAACCCAATACTAAGATGCAATCAAAATAAAATACTAGAAATGAAAATAAACTAATTTATACTAAAGTTGTGAGCAGTAATTGGAGAAAATGTGTTTACTTAGATTTCACTACTCCCTAGATATCTTTTACACGTTAATTACTTGTTATAATTGCATGGATGACGGATCGTATTCCTTAATACCATTCATGGGGTGGCACACATAACTCCCCAATTCTATGAGCTCTTATCTCCTCCTACACCATGCCCAACACAACTTTAGGGATTGTAAACAGTGGCTCATGCGTTAAATACAACCAATAAAGACCTAGTGCGCGTTGGTTCATGTTTCTTAAGACGTTCAAGCATGTTACCAATTGGAGATCTGCCAGTTTTCTTAAGCCTAACATATAAATCATTCATCCAAGACAAGAATAAACAAGTAATCAACACATAATCAATATCTAGGTTTCATTAGATCTAAGCAAACACAAGATAGATCTAGCCTAGCATGATGGAATTAAGACAAGAACAAGATATAGACAACCAACACATAGACATATTGATTGAATTAGAAGAACACTTATCTTGATTAATCATGCAAGGTATCAAGGGGTTGGAACCCTTGAAAAACCTGTAAAGTTACACCAAAATCGTACTTAGGGTTTCTCCCAAAACTTCTCTCTAAACTTCTCTCTTTAAATGTGAAAAATTAGAAAACTATATATAGGAAAAGGGGTCTGACGGCGTCAAGACCAATTAGGTGACGCCGTCACCTCGCCGCCAAAACAATCCTCGGACTGCCTAGATCTACATTTGACGCCGTCAAGAACAATTTATTTCCAGGCCGTCATGACTTTTACTCTTGACGCCCTACCTTCATGACACCGTCAAAACTCTTCTGGGTCGTCATGGAATTTTACTCTTGACGCCGTCAGGGAACTACTCTTGACGCCGTCACCTACTGTTCCCAGCATGGAAAACTAAGACTTTGGCGTTTTCTTCACTTTTATGCTCCAAAAACGTCCGAATTGCTTCCTTTTCCAGATTTCACTCCCAAAGTACCTAAAATCACAAAAGGAACGATTTAGGGCAATATTTGATCAAATAAATTCAAATTCGGGCTTAAATGAACCCCTAAAAACGGATCATTTTTCGCCTCATCAGTGTTACAGATCTGATATCGATTACTTGTGACGTAGACTTAATTAATGGTAATACCATTAAGTCTGCATCACTAGTAATCGATATCAAAACTTATGTCGACCCGTTTATTCTAATTCTATATACATGTTGCACGAGCTGCTGGAGAAATCACATATGTCGTCTAATACTCATACAACAACCAGCAATGGTAGTAAGTCTTTTCTCTCTTAAATTTTCTGTAACTAATTTCTGAAAACGATCGGAGTATATATTTGTGCGCTAGTTGAGTTTCCATCTAGTAATTCTAGCTTGAGCTCAACCAAGATGAATTTGTGTTCATTTTTGAGATAATTTACATAACTGATTAGATAATAACCTGGAAACGTAGAGTAATATTTAAGTCGAGTTGATGGTTCTCCCTCAAGGTGTGTGTTCTCAGGTTTTTAAAGCCATTTGTAAAGATGTAAATGTAAAAAAACTGGTATTACCCTTGAATGAAATGGTGAATGGGTGGCTATAACCTGCACAATTGATGCCTTCCACTTTTCCTCTTAGTTATTTGCTGGATGAATGATCAAGGATGGAGAGTGGTTTTGGAAATGTAGATTGTGAGGTGATGGTTTTGGTGCTTAAAAGGGTGAATTCAATGTTGATTGTTGTTGCATAAAGGGAAATTGCAGCTGAATGACAACCAAAGTATTTTGTTCTCTATTTTAAAAATGTATCTGTGTTGTCTGAGAAACTAGCATAGGCTTAACCGATATCGGATAGTAAAGTATTACTTGTATTTCTTATGGTTGGGCATGTCCAATCCAATGTATGCCACATATCTTATAATTTATGCTGATAATAATATAAGAGAAAATCCAAAAAGGCCCTGGTCGCCTCACGTTATCACCTTTTCTAGACCGGTAAATTTTCCCCCCCAAAATAGACATGGGCAACTTTGGAATTGAGCGACTCCGCTAGATTTGGTGACATGTGTCCCATGAAGTACTACTTTGTTTTTACTATGTCTTATTATAAATGACATATATACCATTTTTTCATTTGTTATTTACTTGATTGCCATCTCCATGATTAACATTTGACCGTGACACCTTTGAAATCTATACCCCCTCTGTATTGACATGATCCATTTTAAATACCAGAATCAATACCCCCTCTATATTAAAATGGTCTTCAAGACTTTCCCTTTACACAAAATCAATACCCTCGTGACAGCTTTGAAATCAATACCCTTTATGTCTTTACACACATTACAAATGAAAACAAAAAAAGTGGGTTGGTATATATCGATCCAAAACACAAACAAATCAAATTACAAAGTATTTTGAGATCGATGTATATATCGACAGTCTTCAAGATCTCCACTTCACAAAATATTTTGGATCCAAAACTCCACTCCACTCCACAGGATCGATGTATATATTTTGGATTCATTTCTGTTAATCGAAACACATACACAACCAATCTACCTTATCTTCTCAAATCCACGAAATAATGAACCAAAAATAAACCCTTTTAATCTTTCCTTGCGTACTGAGGCACAAATCATCTTCAAGAACTCCTTAAGGAGGTCTCGGGTAGGTTGTTTTTTTGTTGTTTTTGTATTTCGTGTCCAAGATCTATGATGATTTCTCTAATAGTTTTGTTTTTAAGAGCAAATCTATGTATATCTAAAAGAGAGAAACTGAGATCTTGATACTTTTTGATTTTCGAGTGTAGTTGAAGTTCGGAGGTGTTGGCCGGATTCTGGGTTTGGTGTTGGTGGAAGGTTTGGTAAAGTAGTAAACAACAAATGAAGAAAAGGGTATATATGTAAATTATATTAAGAAAAAATAGTATTGTTCGGGACACATGCCACAATTTAGTGAAGTCGTCCATGTCTATTTGTGGAAAAAATATTTTTTCAGTCTATAAAAGGTTACACCAGGGGCGACCGAGGTACTCCCAAAATTTTCTCTTAATAAAAATGTTCACCTTTTGCACCAAAAAATATATTTAAGTCGAGTTGTATTAAAATTTCCAAGCCCATATATCTGAAACGAAAAATAATACACATGAAAATAGAACTTGATCGATAAGAATAGTTTTACTGTTGGTTGGCCTAAACATACATGTTTCTTTTTAACCGATATAATGATGATTCGGCCCAAGCCAGATCTGTGAGTTTAGGGTATATTAGGGTTTATTGTAATCTATAAATTATTGGTTATTAATAAAGTTAAAGGCAAGCCGGTTTCAATGTAAACATACGGTTCAACATGGTATCAGATGGTTTACCGGTCCTCTAAACCCTAACTAAAATAGGATACATGCTTCCCTCCTTTAATATCCTACTGCCGTGCCCTTCATCCCCAAAAACCCTAAAAAAATGCATTCGATCAATTAGTTAACTAACGCATTTTCTGTTTTTCTTCTGCTCACCTTATCATTAACTCCACAAAAAACTTTACACACATGTTTGCTTGCTTCCATAACTCAGGAAGTGAGTAAATGAAAACAATCCACCTTTGTGCTTGCTTGCTTCCATAACTCACGAAGAGATTGAAAAAAAAAAAAAAAAGTTCGACCTTGATTGTTTGTCTTATGTTTTTCTTTTCACTTCAAGTCGACTAAAGCTCGACCTGTCTCTACCTAAAGTCGACTAAAGCTCGATCAGTGGTGTTACTTCATTCAATAAGCTACAAGATGTTACTTCTTCAAGAATCAATGTAAAACCTTGTGATGTCCTAATGCACATCATTGGTGAATATACAAGTTCTTCGACAAATACCACTTTCTTTGTTTGCTTTGCTTTCGCTTGCTGTGGATATCTTCGTCAACAAAAATATTTATAGCTTTACTGTTTTAGATATCTCCGGTCCGAGTTTTCGCGATTTCTTGTTTGAACAGCGAGGGAGTATTAACTGATATAAAGATGAGTCAGCCTAAGCCTATTTGTACGCTTAGGGTATATTAGGGTTTATTATAATTTATAAATATTGGTTATTAATAAAGTTGAAGGCAAGCCACTTTCAATGTAAACATACGGTTCTAACACTTTCTATCATTTTACAAGTGCCGTGAATGACGTCGCAAGCATGAAATTTGATGTAGTTAATGAAGAAAGAAAAAAGTTATACTAAACAAAGGAGAAAGCCTATAAGGGGTTTTTTTTTTTTTTTTTTTTTTTTTTTTTTTTTTTTTTTTTTTTTTTTGTCCTGTATTGATAAATAAAGTTTTTTGGAGTAAAGATCTTATCAACAAATGTGTGTTTCTTTTTCATCCTGAACAAAAATCTTCAATTAAAGAGTTGCCATATTTACCCTTTAAAATGAATATGTAAACTAAAAAATCAGTGACATATAAAACCCAAGAACCAAAAACTTCAACTTTGTTCAAATTGGATAAAAAAACCCATTAATAAAATAAATCAATAGTTAGAAACATAACCTGATGGTGAAATCTTTAAAAAAAAATTGGAGGAAATTCTCAAATGAAGCCAAAAAGTTGAGGCTTTTCCCAAATGAAGGTAAAAAATAAGTGGTTTTCCCAAAAAAGCCACGTGCGAATGTGCGATTCCAGTAGAATTGTGACACGTGTCCATAGCAAAGGTACAAAACCAAACATTTGCAGGTCCACATGATTTCAAATTTTACCCAACGTGGTGTTTGACTTTTAATTACAAATGTACAATTTTCTAATGTGCGATTTTCGGCTGATGTGCGAAAGTTAAAAAAAAGTACCATTGAAATAGAACCAAAATCTTCATTAGGTGCTGCAAAAATCTTTTTCTTGTGTTCTTTTTCAAACTATTTGCATCAGGTACAAATATACACGGTAGGAATTGGTGCTGCTTTAGAAACTATTTGGTTTCTAAATTTATTAAAACAAAAAAAGCTGTGAAACTATATGTGATTGATTCGTGTTCAATTCCACATAATACGGTGTCAAAAAATCCCTATTCAATACATCATAGTCCATAGGCATGTTGTTAATCAATCTTGTGTCTTCTAATAGTGTTCCATGTCTGCATCAAATCTTTAAGCCACCTGCAATCTTATGGCGTGACCGTGTGACCGACTACAAATTTTGATGGTGCAAATGAATTTTTGGGGGCCTCCAGTAATTTATTTTATTTCTATTAGATCCTTTTAAATCATTGATTATCGAAATAGTATAATAATAAATTAAAATTGTCTCGAAGCTTGGGGTTTTCGGCACAAATTAAAATCGCACATTTGTGATTAAAAGTTAAACACCACGTGGGGTAAATTTGAAATCACGTGGGCCTGCAAATGATTGATTTTGTACTTTAGGTATGGACACGTGTCACAATTCTACTGGAATCGCACATTCGTACATTCGCACGTGGCTCTTTTGGAAAAACCACTTATTTTTTGCTTCATTTGGGAAAAGCCTCAACTTTTTTGCTTCATTTGAGAATTTTCGCAAAAAATTGGAACCATCCTAAATTGTACTATTGGTTGTGATGAAGAAACTTTGTTAAACATAACCTGATGGTGAAACTTGGATTAAAAAAAATTGGAACCATCCTAAATTAAATATAACCTCATGGTGAAACTTTGTTCAAATTGGATCCAAAATCCCATTCAAATATCACCAACGTCATAACATATTGGATGTGATGAAGACATCAAGGACAGCGGTGGTCCTTAGATCTGCACGACTGTGCAGCTACGATGGACTATAAATGGCAGTTTGTGTTTAGGGTTCAAGGTGCTAACTGTGGAGATTGCGGTGGTGACCGATGAGAGGGTTTTGTGTGGTGAAAAAAGAGATGGAAAAGTTTTGTGCTGATGAAGAAGAAAGGATGTAAATTATAACGTGTGATGTAATTTGTATCCTAGATAGGAAAGAGAAGGTTTTTGATAGTTTCTACATTAAGGAGTCATGTTCATAATAAGTTAAAAAAGAAACATGTAAATGCTCCTGTCTTGATACAAAACTAGTTCTATTAAGACATTAATGGATTCTGTAGCAATGGAGGCGATCCGACAAAATTTTGGAAGCTTCGCTACGTATTTGAAATACGTAATCAATGATTATCCAAAGTCCAAACACGTAAATAAAATGATCTTACTTTTTGCTAGTGTTTAAATATATTTACAAGTTTGTGGATAAAATGGTGGACCACCGACCACCTCATATGGCGGGTCCTTACCAATTCAATGAACATCAACCGACCGACCGAGGTGCTGATATATGAATTTCATTGGAGATTTTGTTACTTTGTGAATTATATAAATGTAATTTGTCATTACATGTTTTGTCGGTGCAGCCCACAATATAATAGGTTTAATTCAATTTCATTTTTGGTACCAAATTTAACTTGCACGTTTAATATTTTATACTTTTTGCTTAGTATAAAATTCCATATTTGATGATTCTGTAATCCTATAACACAAGTTCTGTTTGAGAGAGTTGGTAAAATCTTCTGCAGTTAAATAGAGGTATATAGTTGGTGTTTTTATTGCCCCTAGCCGCAAATATATACATTTAATTCTCATTTTTTGTATAGTTCGCCGCTCTACACTGAAGCGCATCTGCCGTAAGCTAAATATACCCAGTTGGCCAAAGCCACGTCGTAATATGAAATATAAGCATCTTAGCATATACGGTGTTGTGTTGTTACTGGTAAAGGTTAAGCGATGGAGTTGTTCAAGTAATCGTCATGGCTTTGAAGCAAGGTGGTGGATTTGTGGCAAGCATAGCGCTTTTGTCTCTAAACCAAATCTAACGATTGAAGCACATGGCTCCTCAATGATTTCAAACTCATCAAAAGAATCAGATGACTCCATAGAGACCTTGAATCCCATTCCCAAGCCTCCACAAGCACGTTCTGATATGTTTCCTGCGTCCCCAGAGAAGAACGTGGCTAAAGCTTCACAGGATATAAGGACGGTGACAGTGAAGGCAACATATAAAGATGATATGATAAAGTTTCGATTTCCGCTTTCTTCAGGGCTGTTGGAACTGAAACAGGAAGTGGCTAGAAGGTTTTTGCTAGAAGACACAAGACTTCATCTAAAGTACAGGGATGAAGATGGCGATCTTATACTTGTGTCTAGTGATGCGGACTTAAGCATCCTTGTAATGCGATATTCTGCTACTACAGTTGGCAATAATACTATAAAATTAATGGTAGAGATAGCTGATGATTAACATATATACACCATACATTAGAGGAACCATGTATTCTACATTTCTATGAACGAATATTCAGTTTTATCGGTAAAATTTGTTAAATTTATGATTATGCACAAACATTTTTAGCATGTGTTACTTATTCTTAGGCATACGGTTACACATATAACCTAGTCATCCAATCATTTTCATTTTCCATGTATTAACTATAATAGCATGTACATAGAAGCGATCGCCATTGCTGAAGATATTATTTGTTACTCTCATCTTTAAATGTGTCAATAAGCCAGCATCTGCTGAATTTGACGTGTGAACGTGTCTTTGCTGAGTATTTATGTATTTGATAACCTGTTGCTGACACAAAAACAAGACAAGCTAATTAGGCTTAAGAAACACACAACTAAAATTCTTGACAGCTGACAATTACAAATTATTGACGGCTAACGATTTACATCTACTCTATATAGTATCATTCTCAACAAGTTGATCGGAAATGGTGACGTGCAGCTTGGAACGAATCTGCTGAAAGGTAAACACTGAAAGTCCTTTAACTTGTAACAATAATTGAAGGCTGATGATTAACTGAAATAATTAAGTACATGAACAATCATACTTATATTACAGTCCCAACCACACACATAAAAGAAAAACATACCCTAAATTGGGGAAAATGAGCTCATGCTTAAAGACGTCGATTCAACTGTTAAAATGGAAAGTGTATTCACAGAATCACAGAAGTTGCTCTAGTTCAGATTCAAGGCCAGAGCTGTGAAGCAATATTGTAGAGTTTAACTAGAGAAACTTCTGTGATTCCGTGAATACACTTTCCATTAAGATAATGGTCTGATATCGATTACCAGTGACATAGACTTAACGGTATTCATTGAATACCTTTAAGTCTACGTTACTAGCAATCGATATCACATCATTATCTTCATTCAAATATTCAAGGCTAGAGCTGTGAAGCAATATTGTAGAGTTCGGATCCAATTGCTACATAGACACAATACATTTAACCTTTGAAGAAGGCCTAAGCGTTGGATGTCTGTTGGGCAACGAGCTCAACAAATACTTGAATCCCAGCCTTCAGTTTTTGTGTCTGAAAAGTGGTCAATAATACCATTAAGTCTTCCTCACTAGTAATCGATATCAGATCATCATCTTCATCTACATATTTTAGTCCCAAACTTCCATGTTTGAGCTGAAATCTTTCTGCAATCAGCTCCTTCAATTTTTCCAATCCATCTAAAAGACTAAATGGAAACTTTCTAGTAATATTCTCGTATGTCGCCTTAATCATCACATTTTCCACTTTGGTTGCTATTATAGTCTCAGAAGACAATTTTTTAGGCACGGGACTATCCTTACCATTTTCGGTAAGACTGACAAGATCATGAGTTTTATCTGTTTGATCTGACTTTATAAGGGAATCAGTCTTATCTGGACCAATCCTATATGGCCACCTTGCAATACCAAGATTCCTGCAAATGCGCTTCAGCGTAGATCTGCTAACTACATATATACAAAGTAAAGATGAGAATATTAAAAAAATAACACAAATATAGGAATCAGATACAAGCGATGAACTCACCATGAAGGATAGCAGCAGCTTCATCCATCGTCTTCCCAAAATGTTTCTTGATTTCCTCAAAACTAATCGAATTTTCAGATCTCTTCCTTTTTCTTCGTTTTTTTCCTGGATTTATATCAAATTCTCCAACCGATTTTTTCAAAGAAGTTATAACACTCTGGCTTTTTCCCGCAGCAACAGAATTTGATAGCTCGTTTTCCATATCCTCTTCTTTTTCACTCAATAAGGTTATTGGTGAAGGTGAAGATTCAAGGTTCCAATTAAAAGGAACTCCACCGATTACTTGGAGAGCCAACATGATATCTAATTGCATACAAGAAGTGTTTTTAATCTGCTGCTTCACTGTTTTCATCAACCTTTGTAGATCTGCTTCATCAGCACTACGTGCTGGCAAGAAAAACTCAATAACATATTCAATATCTCGTTCGGAACTCTTCAGATATATAGCTAGACAACTAGTTAGCCCACTCATTCGGGCAAAGGGAACCAATGGGTAATCATCTTCCTCAAATTCTGTTACATCTCTACAAAACCACGACCCACATGATGAAAATGATCTCCCAACAACTCCTTGAGATTTTCCCAAGTGTGTCTCTCTGCAGGCTTTATGGAATTCCCACATGCTTAAGTCTCGAACGTAGAATGGTAGGTTATCTGTTGACATGCATGCTCTCCCTATACAGCTCTTATTAAAGCTACTACAAGTTTGCTCTAAATGTCCAGATTTAGCCACGAAACCACCATATTCAGACAGAGCCCACGTCTGAGCTAGAGGTAAATCATGATTGTCACAAACCGTCTTCAAAGCCTTGAAGATCCCATCCAATTCATGCAGTTCATGCAGCCTCCTTTCATCTGAAATCTGTCTGAAATTTTAAAGGAAAGACCCACCCATACACAGGTACACACATACAGAATACATGTGGCCAGATGCCCAAATGACGGCTTCGGGTCAAAACAGGTCTGGGTTGACCAACACACTCTTTTTTATCCGGTTTTCTTAAAGGAATGTTTTTACGAATTGTTAAGTATGATTACATAAACATAATATTGTAGTCATAATCTAAATCTTTGAATAAAGATATGTTAGGAGTGTCTATGAATTAAAATTACACTATAAGCAACTTTCAATCCGTTTAACCTGTTCCCTTTTTAGCTAAAGTCTGTAAATGGTCTAATACACACACACACACACATACACACACAAAGTAAGAGAGGAGATTGGTTATTTGGAATACTCACATAGAAGCTATGATCCTCAAACACGCTTGGAGACTTGAGATTTTGTTTCTGCCAGGTGGAAAACATTTAACAAGTGAATAAATATAATTTGTGTATCATTACTATACATAGAGTGATAGAGGAAAAGTGCAGCAACCTTAAGTGCTTTCGAGACTTCATGAACCTCAAATGCATAATCAACATAATTTGATGATGTTATAATTTCAAGTACACCTACACAGGAGTGACCGCTAGGTTCAAATACAGGCAAGTTAATATACCCATATATTTGACACTCGATACTCCATTCTGGCGATTTTTGGCTATAAGCACGACCTACTGGACCAAGTATTTCTTTGTCCTCACCATCTACGACAATTGCATGTAGTTCAGACTTCAACCTATATGAATAAAGTCCTTCATCGGCAACACATACACCAAAAGGTTGGTCCCAAGTCGTTAACAACCAACGCTTCCGGACAGCAACAGGAGACCAAAACTGTATTAGCACCCCCTTCTCACGGAATCTTAAACCTTTGAGTGCAGATGTGATTTTTTCCTTAATCATGTGTGAGTCTAAGATATTCTGTTCAACCATCATATTAGAGAAACCTGCAAATTGAAATCAGGTTGCTTAATGAATAAATTATGCTGCTATGGTCAGTAAAAGTATGAAACTGGTAGATTGCTATGTTATGCAATTAATTTAAATTAAATCCATTAGAAGTGCTGAAAAAAAAAAAAAAAAAAAAAAAATGAGGAATGAGACTGAACAGAAGTGGCGACCACGGCGATGACTTGGAGGTGGGGCCAAACCTGTTTGGAAGCTTTTGAAGTGACCAGATGTGCTGCAAAACTGATCAACCTGGCTTAAAATTAAAAGAAATCATTCTGTGGATTCTAATTCTCATCAAAACTGATTATCCGATTTTCATTTTCAAAGTCTCAATAATTAATCAACTTCAAAAAGACACATCCAGACAGTCCTTCATGTTGCTTTTTGTTTGGTTCTTCAATTATCAATCATTTTATTCATTTTACATGTGTAACAATATGATTAAAACCCTCGTAGAACACGTAAACGAATATATATCTACTGAGGTAAAAGAGAAAAATATCTAAATGAACCGTAGCTACAATAGTAGTATATAACCAATTTACGATTGTACCTCAATATGCAAGTTACAAACATCAACTAAAGTTTTTAGGTAGTATGCTTGGATGGAATTGTAAAGTAAACATTAGAAATTAATCCATTTCAATAATTGAATTACATCGGTTATTTAGTTTTAATGCATAACCATGGCTACCTTTTTCTCAGAGTAAGAATACACTTATAACTATAGTTTTAACAAGTCTACAAGTACCATAATTTCAACAAGCAACCTCCATTGACTTTCAGTCTTTTACAAAACTCCATCAAACAAATCATGAATTCACTTACTGGGGGGTAGAGGGGACTCTGGTTCATCTATATCGCGAGTTCCGAAAACCCAAAGAGATGTCAAGTATCTTCTATCTCCATCATCATCATCATCTTCTAGTGTTGCATTTGAAGGATCAAGAGGTTGATAAATGCAAGGATATCTAGACTTCATACTATCTAAAACATCTGAATTGCTACTTCTGCTTTTACTACTGTTTTCTACAGGCAAATTGAAAGACACATGTTTCTCCATTTTGCACACTTGCAGATCTCAAACTGAAAAGTCAATGTGTTAGTTTGGAGATAACACCTAGCTTATATGTAAAACTCATCAAGTCATGAACCCAGGTTCAAAAACCATAGCAACCGGTTCCATGCAGTCATGATGAACCACTTACTATTTTTATAGTATTGATTTGTACATTGTTAATGGGTTAATAAACTGGCAAAGGGAGTCTGAATTTTGAAGTTTTATGTTTTATGAAACACGCGCCACTAGAGTTGACTATAAAGACTTAGAACCAACGACTTTTGAATGATTGTCCCAAAAATTTAAAATGTGGAATCTTAAAAAAAAGAAAATTAATATAGAGAGGCCCATCAAGTGACAAGTCTAGTTATCATAGGCCCACATATATCTCATGCAATCAAATATTTAACCCATTTTTCTTTATCATATGGGCCACATACTACTATTTTTTAAAAGACAATTGTATACTTTTTTTATCAAAAAATTATTGGCCACTTTTTATTTTGGTATATTCAAATTTTTTATATCAACCAATTAGAAAAAAGTTTAGATGATGATGATGATAAATGATTGGTTGAAAATTGTATGATCAACTTTTTTTAAACTATATGTTCTTTGTTTAGAAACAATAATTTTAATACATAAAGAGTATGACATTTGTATATTTCTTTAAAATACAAGTACAATATTATTTAAGTATATTTGAGTCAATATGCAAATATGCAAATTTTTAATTGTTACATATGTAATTAACTTTTTTTTAATTATATATTTTCATATATACCAAGGGCTGATTACAGTTAGAAAACCGGACCGGACCTATTGGGACCAGACTGGACCGAAGACTGATTTGGTCAAGTCCGGACCGAGGACCGGACTGAAATGTTCGGTCTATGTCCGTGTCGGTCCGGTTCATTGGTCGGTTCGGTCCAACAGAACATAATAGTCGGTTATATGTAAGACCGAACCGGAACAAGGACCGAAAATGAGGAAAATGGTGGACTGAGAACCAGACCGAAATATGTTCGGTCTGATTTTTAGATTTGATCTGATCCGCGGTTTATAATGCTCAGCCCTATATATACCCATGTCAAACAAAACTTTAATTTGTTAAACAAAAAAGAAAAAAAACTAAGCTTTAGAGACAACATCTTCAATTATTTCTTATCTTGTAGTACTTGTGATATAACACGACAAAAGTTAAGCACCAATGTGCACGATCGACAAAATCATGATCACAAGAAAAGTCTTTCAATAATATCTTTCATTTAAATTATTAAAGATGTCCCTTTGGCACAATGATGTCACCCAACTTAATTTAGCTATACATACCTTCTGGTTGTGAAGAGAAACATATTCCTTGGCTTTCATCTCATCTTCATTTGGAATGCCACATATATTATAAAGCCACATATATTATAAAGATACAACGATTTGATAAGTACATATAATACCGCATATAATTTAGGATTAGTTTCATTTATCACCCTATTTTCTATAACTTACGCATGGAGATACACTAACCAATCATTTCTGAATTATTGAATTCCCTTATCCTTTGCTTGTGGACCTATATGCACGCCTTGTTTTAGTATCTATTTTGCCTTGAATTTAAATGACACTTAACATCCATTAGACTTTGATCAACGATTTTTGGAAAATTTAGACCGGAGGGAGTGGGTTTTTTTTAGAGTGAGTTAGTCACTCACGCTGTGAGTGCCACACCCCCATTTTCAAGTCACGACCAAACTTCAACCATATTGTGAGTTACTCTCCGAACACTGTAGCATTTAATTGTGGGACCACAATTTTCAAGTTTATGTTGGTGCTTAAAAAAAAATTAGAATAAAATTAAATTCAAACACCCCATTTTTCAAATATAAATACCCCCAAAACCTCACAATTTTATACACATCTTCTATATATTCTTACTACAAGAGAATATGCTTCACTCCTCATTATCGAAATGAATTCTGAAATGTTTATGTTTACCGACTCAGAAGAAGAACAAGAAATCGAAAGTCGGAATGTTAATTTTATTGGAAAAGCGTTGACGTTTATTAGGAATTTACGACGATCAAATCGACCGATGAGAAACCCCATATATCGAGACCATTATGGTGCTCATGACCATTTAGTCGCCGCCTATTTTAGTGAGAACCCGTTCTACGATGTATCACATTCCGCAAGAGGTTCCGAATGAATCGATCTCTTTTCAACTGGATAGTTCAAGAGGTAACCATTCATTGCCCATACTTTAGTGCTAATGTTGATTGTACCGGAAAAGAAGGCATTTCACCCTTGATGAAGTGCACCGCCGCAATTCGTCAATTGACATACGACATGGTTCTTGATGCTTTAGACGTATCTACAAATGAGTGCAAAAACTGCTCGCATATCTCTTGATAATTTTTGTACTTCTGTTATGGGAATTTTTGTACATGAGTATTTGAGGAAACCGACTATGACTGATGTTGTTAAAGTTTATCGGCATCATGAAGAGGTACACGGATTTCCAAGGATGTTAGGAAGCCTTGACTGTACATAATGAGAGTGGTTTGGTTGTCCTAACGCATTTAAAAGGGCATATGTTAGACGTGATCATGGTTCGAATCCGTTCATTTTGTTAGAAGCTGTTGCGTTACAGGATTTATGGATATGACATGCTTTCTTTGGTGTTTCTAGGTCTAACAACGACATCAACGTTCTACAGCAATCCCCTTTATTTAACGATCTAAAACAAGGAAAAGCACTAGAGATTCTGTTTGTGGTTAACGGTGTTACATACCCATGGGGATACTATATTGTTGACGGGATATATCCGGAATTGGCGACACTCGTTAAGATGATTCCAGAGCCATCTGATGATGACCAAAATGAAGGAATCGACAAAGAAAGTTATGGAACGAGCGTTTGGTGTTCTGAAAAAAATAGGTTGTGCTAGCCACTCCCGCAGAATGACTGAAAAAAGAGAAAATACTGAATATGATATATACATGCATCATATTACATAATATGATTCGACAAGACAAAAAAAGGCGATATCTCACAAATGGTTTCCGGAAGAAGCACATCAACCGGACGACCTTGTATAATCCGATGAACAAGTGCGAGAAGTTATGAGGTATATTAGATCGTCACAAGCGCGTCAAAACATTCGTGCCGATTTGGTCGAACACTTGTCTCGTAATGTTTAACTTTTATTTTATTTTTATTTTTAATTTTTTTTTTTTAAATCTATGTATTGTTTTTAATTCCGTACGTGTATGTTTGTGTTAATTTAAGTTTTCGTTCTTTATTTATCTATGTAATGTTTAATTACGTAATGTTTAATTACGTAATGTTTTTATTTTTTGAAGAAAAGTTCTATACAATGATGTTTGAAATTTCGTTCGTTTAAGTTTTAAATTTCGAAACGTTTACAATTCACATTTACGTTTTTAGTTTATAAATAAGGAGGTGATTTGTACACTATTTTTTTTGACATCTACCACTAAATTATGCATAGCGGTATTAAACTGTACACATCATTGGTGTGAATTAGTGGTGTATAGCAAAAAAAAAAAAAAAAAATTGTGCACAAATCATTTCCCTTATAAATATAAAGTATTTAGTTAAATAAAAAAATGATGTATGCTGAGCGGGAGTGAGTAGAAGTAAAAGGAGAGAGAAAGCTGATGTGACGTAAAGTGGTGTCGGCCTTAGTTCTTTGCTGTCAAACAGCTTTACTATTTTTACTTTTTACAGTATCTTTTTTATTTTTTAATCGAAGGCTGTTATGTCACATGATTCTAATCATTCTAGTAGTATGTGTATATTCTAATGTACCCATAATGGTCATTGTCACGTGCCAATTTGAATAGGGTAACGAGATAAAATCATAATGACATGACCCGACCAATCGGGTCTAAAACGGGTATAATATACCTGGGTGGAAAAATTGAAATTTTACGTAGATTAAAAAAAATAATAATAAATAAAAAATAAAAAGAAAAAAAATGATGTGAGAAAGTTTTTGATACTTATCAGTAACAAGTTTGAATGATAATAATGGTATTTTATAAAATACGTTGATAATATAAGTATTTAACTCCATATTTTTATTATCTTTTTTACCTTTTAAAACCTCTAACCAACCACATCGAGTAACTGTCCTTTCGTATGAAACTTTTGTTTAACTGGCCAGGCCAACAGCAGCGGTCATGTAGAGCCCATGTAAATAAATCATAAACCTGGTGCTTATTGAAAAAAACTTTAAAGCTTTCGATAATTTGAGAACAGTAGATGCTAAATTTTTATAAGTCAGTTTAAAATTTTAAAGTATTTCATTGAAGATAATTCAACGATTATTATATCTATTGAACTTGAATTTAGAAGAAACGGTCAGATAAAGAAACCTCTACCCAGCTGCCATTTTGGCCCCTCTACTACTTTTTCTTTTGACCCCCATTTTGCGAACTGCTGGTAATGTCAGTCCATTATGTAGATGAACCCTGACCTATCTTTCGGCCCCTTTCTCAAAGAGTGTTCTTTTAAATATGAACCGCCCCTCCTTTTTCACATGAGCTGTATCTTTAGGAATTTGGGGGGTACAATTTTTCTTTAGACCTGTTTAAAATGAACCCCATCCCCGTTTTGTTGCTTTACTACCCAAGCCAAAACAATAAACTACCTTTTTATTTATGACTGGACTTTGAATAATTAGAAAAGAATAAAAATATATTTATAAGCGGAAAATTTATTTGTAAGCTGTATAGAATTTGAAAACAAAATTTACTTAGCAATAAATAATTTATAAGCTGAAAATTTATGAAAAATATTCAATACTATTAAAAATATTAAATAAAATTTATATGCTAATGGCTTCAAAAATGATTGAAACAATCATAAGTAAATAAACTATAAACTAGAATACCGTTAAACATAAAACTTTTTCAAAATATTCAACTATTTAAGTCTTCTAAATTACCATTTACGGGTGGCTTAGTAGTAAAGAGCTCGAGTAACTATAGAGAATTGTCAAGTTCAATCCCAGCTAGGTGCAAACAATTTTAATCGGCCACATCAACTTTCTGAAAATGAAAAGCATTTACCCGGTTTGATTTCGTGTGACGATAGGCTCAAATCCCGTAGATTAATCGACCAATGATCAAAAACCAAAAGTAACAGTTCACTTGTTTTTTTCTACTGAACCCAGAACGTCAAAACTTGTGGGTTTGAAAAAGCTAATGGGTTTGAAATGCTATGTGCCAGTATTCGGATAATTACGAATAGGGTGCGAAAAGAATAAAGGCTCAGCATAAATCATACACCTGCTGCCCATAGGTTCGAAATCGGTAAGTTGCTGTTTTGATTTTGAACCCTATATAATGTACTTTTGTCCGCAAAACAAAACCTGAAAGTAAAAAATGAACAACAACAACAACTTTAATTCAACCGTAGGAAACCGATCAAACAAAGGTTCGACGGTTCTGGATGGTTTGGAATCCAGATACACATGCTTATCAGAAAGACCACAAAATAACAATAATAATAATTATTATAACAATAATAAAAAAAGATGTCTAGTATCACTTAGGGTTTATGGCAACCGAGAGGTGGACGATGATGATGAACCACAGTCCTCTATACCCAATAATAGTAAGTTTTTTATTTATATATGTATGTATGTTGTTATAAGTAAAGGTGTAATGTTTTGTTTTGTCTATATTTCTATTGTGTAACCCTATCCATTTGCTTTTTTGATTGTACGGAGTCATTTGTTGTCAAGACTTGTGGTTGTGATTTGATGCTGCTTTTTTTAATTGAATTTGTATGATTGATTTGGTCGGAGTTATTTGTCCTCTTATGACTTAATTAGGGTCTGCTTTTTGCTTTGTATACTTAAGGGGTATTTGTGAATGCTTGGGGGGTATTTGAGTTCATTATGTCGTACTGAACTTATATAAACCGGAAAGTGTCAAAATAAGCTACAAAAAGTGAGCTTATGAAACATAAGCCGAAAACCAAATAAGCCATAAGCCGAAACAAACACCCCCTTATTCTAATTGTTTATATGATTACGTTTGAGGATTATGCGAGTAATTTTGGATGATTTGGTATGAAGGTGTTTATATGAAATGGCACAATCAATTTTAGGGGGTGTCTTTTGGGCTTAAGCTTATGTTTTATAAGCGGCTTATGACTTATGGATAGTAAGCTCATAAACCCATGTTAGAAGGCGTGCTATAGTTTATGATGGTTAATTGACCAAAAATGACATGGAAGTGTTAGCCCGAATGTGTCTTAAGTTGTGTTAAGTAGTTTTGGACCGAGTGGAAAAAAAGAAACATTTCGGCTTATTTGAAATTAACAAGAGATAAACCCAATTCAAACAATATCCTGCACTGTGATTTGACATCGCATAAATTAATGCATTTAGCTGAATTACATGATTGGAAATTTGTAAAGCAATATAAGTTGACCTATCTGAAAGGATGAATTGGATCCCTCATTCGATCGGATTCATTAATAGTCGATGTATATTTTAAGGCAAGCTTGATAGTAAAAAATAGAAAATACATTTACTTATACTTTTCATAAATGTGTTAGAAGTTCGCACATTTAGTTTATCATACAAATATAATTACAATTGCAACACAAGTTTAAATAATTTTATTTTTTAATAATAATATTATGAAGACTTCGTTTTTGATCTATTTGGGAAGTCAAAGTCAACTTCATGAATATGATGTTTCGATTAGATGGTGGGGCTCTTACAGCTCATCTCATAGCCGTCTTGTTTGTCTTATTGTATAAATAATGTTTACAATCACTTAGGGTTGTATTACAAGTATTTTGTCAGCTGTTTTAAGGGAGTTTGTGATTGCTTAGTCAAATGGTTTATCTGATTATTTTATATAACTAAATGAGTAATTTGGAATAATTAGGTTGAAAGTTTCTAATTTCAAGCCGATTTACTGGTTATTGCAAATACGCATAATCTTAAGTTGAGCTTTCACGAACAACCTCTTTGTGACCTGACCTTACCTGACCTGACCTCATTCACTCACTTGATCTGATGCATACGGAAAAAACAATAATATGGATATTGACTTTGTTAGCCATGGCTGATAGAAACTAAGGAATAGGAAATATGCGATAATTTTTTTCTTCTGCAGTAAAGTTAAATCATACATTACAAATGCAACACAAGTTCAAATTTATTTGCTTTAATAGTTGGATAATACGATTATTAAAAAAAAAAAACTAGAATTAAGATATAAGCATAACTAATTATTGATTAACTAAGAAACAACCATATCTAGTTATCCACAATAGTTCGCATAAAGAATTTGAATCATATTTTGGTGTTTGATAAATAAGGCGAATCATCCAAGAAGTCTGGATCAAGACTTAAATATCAACATGCCTAGGACATGGATACAAATATTTGATACCATGAAGATAAATTTGATTAAACTGAAGTAGGATAAAAGGTTTTTGGAAGAACACATAGCTGATGGAATCTAAGTTTGAAATGCTGACATTATTGTAGTGATGTTATTGTCAGAAATCACTGTTTAATTGTCAGAAATCTAACTTTTTGTAGTTTTGTACTATTGTTTTGACAATAATGGCCCTCTACTCTCATTATTGTAGTTTTTTTTTAACGGCAAAAACACCATATATATAAATATATAGACCCAGCAAGAAACTGGAAAAGAGAAAACAGACACCAACCCCAACCAAAAGGAAACAAACTACAACATATCCGAGACACTAAACTCGGACCATTTCTCCCAGCCGATTTGAGGAAGATTCGATCTATTCGAAACCCACATGAACGAGTCCTCCTTAACAGCTTCCACCGATCTTCTAACCGGAATGAATTTCCCGTCAAAAACCATCCTATTTCTTGCCAACCAAATATTCCAAACAGTGGCCATTGCAACCGTATAAACGATCCTCTTCCACTTCTTTGACCCAGGGGTCTCATTATTGTAGTGATGTTATTGTCAGAAATCACTGTTTAATTGTTCCTTTGTTTGTCGTTTTTATATGACAAAATAGATTTTCTCCGCACGATATCTTGACCATAAGTCATTTTGTGTAGCTGGTTAAGTTTTAAGCCTTGTTATACTCTTTTATGGACAACTGGATCCATTTCTTTAATAAAACAACTTTTTCTTTTATCTCCTCCCGTCTGAGTGTTCACACTCTAATTCTCCTAGTAATCTCAATAACATATTTTTGTGGATGTGACATTTGGCTCATAGATGTAAACAATTTCTTCGCACATGGTGCTTTGACTTAGTCAGTCTATATGACCTCGTACTCAATCACTTAGTTTAGTTCATCCATTTTGTTCACACTTGGTGACCTATACTTGACCCAATTTATGTACATGCTGCATATTTGACTTTAGGACAGTTGACTTTGTATTCAGATGAAACAGAGGTTTCTAAATTTCATTATTTCTATTTGCTTATAAAGGAAACATAATATTCACTGTAAATTCATTCAGAAAAGTTGGCAACAAATAGATTCTCTCTACGTGGTTCTCTCTAATTAATTTTATCGCATGTTTACTTATCAGCTGTAGTGAAAATATATCTGTTTATTTACTGTGTTTCATTGTATTCATAGGTTTTTCTAAGCTGCTGGCTGATCAAAATCTCATAAACCCACAAATAATAAAGGAAAAAATCACGACTGCACTTTTGGCTTTATGTTTCCGAGACTCACATGTGCTTGTTCAGTTTTGGTCACCTGTTATTGTCCGGAAGCGCTGCTTACTAACGACTCTGGACCAACCTTTTGGTCTTGGTGTGGTTGATGAAGCTCTATACTTGTATCGGTTGGAGTCTGAGCAACGCATGTTTGTTGTGGATGTGGGACACAGTGAAGAAATAGGTCCACCTGGTCGTGTTTATCACCAAAAGTTGCCAGAATGGAGTTTGAATGCTCATACCTTACCAACCAGACAATCTGTACTAGATTCGGCGGCTTCCCACAACAGTGACAATACCCATGGATATCTTAACTTGCCTGTATTTGAACCTGACAGTGGTTGCTGTGTAGGCGTACTCGAACTCATAACATCATCAAATTACGTTGACTATGCTTTTGAGGTTCAGGAAGTCTCACGAGTACTGAAGGTTGTTGCACTCTTACTACCGTATACTTATCTTTTCATTCATTGGATAAATGCATGCAATTGATGTGCTTCATATCATGAATTTAAACTTATTCTTACTTTTGGTTAAAATGGCAGGAAGTGAATTTGAAGTGCCCAAATGTATATGAGGATCCTACCTTTTATGTAAGTTGTGTACATGCACGTATGTTATTATATCTGTATTAGTGTCTATTTCTTATTTCTTATGATTGTATGTTTGAGAGTTCAGACACAAGTTGGAGATGAAAGAAGGCAAATTGAGCTCGATGAAATCTTTCTTGCTTTGAAGGCTATATGCAATGTTCATGATATACCTCTTGCTCAGACGTGGGCTTTGTCTGGATACGGTAGTGCTGTCGCCATTTCTGGAAATTTAGAGCAAACTTGTAGCAGCTTTAACGGTAACTGTATAAGGAAAGTCTGCATGTCAACATATGGTTTACCATTCTACGTTCGGTCCTTGAGCATGTGGGGATTCCTTGAAGACTGCAGAGAGCGACACCTAGACAAATCCCAAGGAGTTGTTGGAAAATCATTGTCATCTTGTGGTTTATGCTTTTGTGAAGATGTAACAAAACTTGGTGAAGATGAATACCCATTGGCTCCTTGTGCACATTTGAACGGGATAACTAGTTGCTTAGCTATTTATCTGAAAAGCATTGAAAGGGATGCTGAATATGTTATAGAATTAGTTTTGCCACCAGATTACACAAATGAGGCACATTTACAAAGCTTAATGAAAACAGTGAAACAGCAGATTAATAATGCATCCAGTTTGAAATTAGGTATAGTGTCGTCTCTTCAAGTCATTGGTGGACATCCTCTATATTGGAACTTCGAGTCTCCACCTTCTCCTATAACCTTATTGACTGAACAAGAAGAGGTCCCGCCAGAGCCAGGAAAACAGCCATTGTTAGAGAATGATCGAGATGATGTTGGCGATGTTCGAGTTTCAAAGGATCAGAGTGCCATTGCTTATTTGGAGCATATTGAAGATGATATTTTGAACAGTGAGCCATCCGACTCTGCTGTTGATGGAACAAGCCGGAGTGTTGTTCCTTGTTTAGATGTAGGGGCAGAATATTCTAATATAAATAAAGGGAAAATGAAAAGAAAAAGGAAGAGAAGTGAAAAGTCAATTAGCTTGGAGGAAATCAGCAAACATTATGGAATGACGATTAATGAAGCTGCGATGAACCTTAGTGGTAAGTTTATTGCTTCTTCTTGTTATTTAGAGATGACAATTTTGACTCCTTTTATCTGTAAATGGGTCGTTCTGGTTCATGTATTATCATTAACTGTTTAAGTATAAACATTTTTGTAAGTGTACAGAAAACGGGTCAAATGGGTCAAATGAGTAAAAAATAATCTCAATTGTAATCGAATGCAAAAAACTTCTAAGTTATTTATGAAAGCAAGTTGGATAATATTTATATATCTAAAAAACATGTTTGTGGGTCAGCGCGACCGCGCAACTCAGTTTGTTTCAGACCCATGCTAAACGAGAACCACCTAACCGGAAAATAGTTTAACCTTTCATTCTGGATCATTAGTTTCGGGGGAATTTAGGTATCCATGTATGGTTTGTTTTGGGTTTGGTACTTAAAAACACCCGTTGTTTAAAAATGTCTTATATAGTAAGCATAAACTTGGTCGAGTTAAACATAATTTCACTTCCTTTGGATGAGTGTGTTAGTTAGGTTCTAGTTTTTTATTAGTTTTCCTGAATCACGAACACCTATACTGCTAACCAACCTGTCTGATTGGTAAAAGTTATTTATCTTCATTGATGTCTATATACGTGTGATCAATTCCTTGCAAGATTCTCATCTTAACTTTGTTCATTGTGTATATGCAGTTAGCCGATCTACATTGAAGCGCATCTGCCGGAGCCATGGTATTTTAAGGTGGCCTTATAAAAGTGGACCCGATAAGAGTATTTCCCTTCTGTCTAATCAAACAAATGTAGTCACCGTCCATGCGTCTGAAGAAGCACTTACCCCGATTGTCGAGGCTTCCAATGAACCCTTAGTTACAACTAATGTAAGTCAAGATCACACCATTCCTACTGAACATGGTAAACAAAGTTCGACACTTGTACTCCACCAGCAGGAGCAAACAAATCTGACTGCTCTATCAGCACAGCCCGAAACAAGCGCCAAACAACAGTTTACCGAGAATACAGCAGCAGCAAACGTAATGAAAATTTTGACGATTAAGGCAACATACAAGGATAACACAGTAAGGTTTCCGTTCACGATTTCAGATGGATTGGTAAAGTTAAGGGAGCTGGTTGCAACAAGGTTTCGGCTCAGTCTTGGAAGCTTTAGACTCAAGTACGAAGACACAGATGGCGACATGATACTGATTGCATGTGACAGTGACTTAATGGGATCAGTGGGTGAAACTAGACAACCAGACGATCAAGCTGTGATTAGGCTCTTTGTTTTGCCGGTGGTTCATCAGAGCCCCGATGCTTAGCCGTTGGC
>JARVZY010002376.1:0-27377 GCA_030686995.1 Artemisia argyi | reverse complement strand
GCTCTAATATCCGCATCATAACGCTTCTTCTCATTCTCATCGAGATCATTGTAATTGCGTGGTCTGTCTATTCCAATTTCCAAGAGTGACAGTTCTATCCTCAGTGGTAAAAATAGCATCTCTGGTAGTACCCATCTAAAAAGGTCCTCAATTAATATAGCGAAGAATGTTGACACCATTTTCCTTATCCAAGCAGTAGAGTCGAATTCTTTGTGCCCATGATTCATAATCCATCCTATCAAGCATAGGAGGGCGGGTATCGGACTCAGCAGCATGAATGTCATCTGAAGTGCTTGTCATGATGTTAATGTGCACGGAATTTTACAATTCTATGATTTAAACCGATAAATAGAATCTTTTGCGGGATTTTACAAATTCAAGAAGAAACCATGAGATAATGATTACTTGAATGTGTTATGATAAAATCTTGGATCGGTACAATGATTAGTGATTGTATGTTGAAGGTGATGATCGATTGTTAGATTTGGTGAAATGTTGTTTGATTTTGGTTGAAATGAGTTTACGAAATGAAGTAGGTAAATCTTAATGCACAAATCGCAAGACTTGACAAAGATTTTACAAAATCAAGAAGAAACCATGAGATAATGATTACTTGAATGTGTTATGATAAAATCTTGGATCGGTACAATGATTAGTGATTGTATGTTGAAGGTGATGATCGATTGTTAGATTTGGTGAAATGTTGTTTGATTGTGGTTGAAATGAGTTTACGAAATGAAGTAGGTAAATCTTAATGCACAAATCGCAAGACTTGACAAAGATTTTACAAAATCAAGAAGAAACCATGAGATAATGATTACTTGAATGTGTTATGATAAAATCTTGGATCGGTACAATGATTAGTACAATGATTAGTGATTGTATGTTGAAGGTGATGATCGATTGTTAGATTTGGTGAAATGTTGTTTGATTTTGGTTGAAATGAGTTTACGAAATGAAGTAGGCAAATCTCAATGCACAAATCGCAAGACTTGACAAAATTTTGGCAGCATAACTTTTAGTTAGTCTTAGAAAATGGTCTTCAAGATAGCAAACTGCAAAGGCAAACCGCAACCTGTGATAGACAAACTGCAAGGACAAACAGCAAGACCAAACCGCAACTGTCTTGAGCAAAACGCAAGGTCAAAATGCATGAACTTGAGACAAATCACAGGAGTCAAACCGAAGTCTTCTTGACCCAAAATGCAGAGACCAAACCAGTGGTCAAAGTGCAAGAATTCAAAACGCAAAGGACAAACCGCAGCCACAATTAAACAAACCGCAAAGGACAAACACCTCACTTTCACCGAATTTTCTCTTTTTTCCCTTTTCCGCTAATAACAAAACGCAAATATGGACCACACCAAACCGCAACAATTTACATCCTTTAATAACTCAACAGGCAAACAAGAATTATTCACCGAGAGGCAAACCGCAACTAAGAAAAATTCATCAAACTTCCAAGAACATCACCAAGTAAGCCGTAGGTTAGCTAGAAACAATATAAGAGATAGTTTTGAACATGAAAGTACAATACTTTAACACATCGAAGCACAAACTAAGATCAATTCAAGATTATTATTATTATTATTATTATTATTATTATTATTATTATTATTATTATTATTATTATTATTATTATTTTGTTGTTTTTTCAATTCGAAGCAAACAAAAAGAAAACAATACCCACGAATTCAAGAACACACACTCAAGCTAGTCAAACTATGACTCTGATACTAATTGTACGATATCAAATAAACATAACACACCCACACTCTTGATGTTTGGCCGATTATAGTGAGAGAAATAGAGAAGAATGAGAGACTTCTAGAGAGAGAAAGTAAATGTATTAGGTTAAACTACAATGAAGTTCCAACCCTCTCCCTTGGTGGAAGAGGGTATATATACATCTTACATAAAACGCCCCATGTGGGCTCTAGAGCGGGCTTACAGTGGGTAAAAACCCGACCCGACTCCATGGATGATATGATAACTAAATGTTTACGATTAAGCCTACGAGCTAACTTATGCCAGAGGTTACTCGTGTGACCGAGTCTTTCATATGAATATTTATATTCCTAACAAATCCGTAATATTTGTATCACGGGTCAAACCAAAATCACGATTTTGCATATATAATTATTTGTCACTATACACCGTTGTTTTGTGCAGATATTTATCTATTATATTAAAAATGTATATAAGTAGAATATAATATATTTTTTGGCCCAAATAAAGCTTTAATCCTTGCACAATTAAAGTTTACCCACTTGCACAAAGAGGCTTTAATGGGTTTTGAGCCGAAAGAGTGTAAGGGGTGTTCTTTAGTTATTAGGTCGTTCAATTAGTTTGGTTAATTTTTTTATCTTGACTAAAATCGAAAACTAAATCGAACCGAAATCCGAATTTGAATTTGGTTCAGTTTTCGGGTTAACACGAATAACCCGAATTACATAATTTATACTTTTTTTCATTTAGTTATAGACTTTTAGCATAAAAAAATAATAATACAGTAAATAAATAAAAATAAAATAAATAAAAAAGCTTGAAAAATGTTATATTTATACCAGAAAAGAGTTTTAATGGGTTTTTTTTAATTAATATATATATTTATTTGGTTTTCGGTTCACTTTGGCTTTCATTTTGTCAAAACTATATCCAAACTGAAAACCAGATATTTAATTATGTTAGCTTCGATTTTCGCAAATTTGGATCGGTTACAAATTCGTTTCGAACTTTCGATTTTGGTTTTCGCTTCACGTGAGTATTACCCGATTTGTGAACACCCTAAAAGAGTGTTGGTCCTAATTGGGCCCGAAATTTTGAGGACCAAAATAAACTATGAACCGAATTAGACTCATGACTGACCCATATGAAACTAGTCTCTTTGGACCTTATATCATGTTGGGCTTATGACCAGACCCATTTGTGCATCTTGCCAAAGATATTAAAATATGGTCATCACTCAACATCACCCATATAGTGACAAAGATCCATGGGAGGATAACAAATTATGAGTTCGAATAGGAAAAAGTAATCAAAAAATTATTGCCATGTAAAATTTGCACAAGTAAATCCAACTTATGCAAGAGTTGACTAACCTGATATCATCTATAAAAAATGACAACAATATTTCAAGTAAAGACATATAATTCACATTTAAAGGATGCAAAATAAAGGCGAACTGCTAATTAGTACCAGGGTTCTCATGAACAGGAGGCAACACCAAGAGTCTGATCAAAGTTTGATGGTCCGGCTGTCTAGAATCACCCACTGATCCCATTAAGTCACTGTCACAAGCAATCAATATCATATCACCATCTGCGTCTGCATATTTGAGTCTAAAGCTTCCAGGACTAAGCTGAAACCTTGTTGCAACCAACTCTTCCAACTTTACCAATCCATCTGAAAGGCTGAATGGAAACTTTACTGTATTTTCTTTGTATGTTGCCTTGATCGTCAAAGTTTTCACTGTGTTTGCTGCTGCTGTATTCTCGGTATTCTCTATGTGTGTTGATTTGGTCGGCAAACTTTTCACTGTGTTTGCTGCTGATGTGATCTTAATAGACTGCTCTCCGAGGGTTGTTTTGGGTTGTGCAGATCCATCAGGCAGATTTGTTTGTTCCTCCTTGTGGCGTACAAGTGTGAAACTTTGGTTACCGTGTTCTGTAAGACTGACAGAAACATTAATGTTTGTAGGGCCTAATGGTTCAATTGAAGTCCCTAAAACTGGGGTAGCTGCTTTGTCAGATGCATGGATGACTACATCTGTTTGATTCGACTTCAGAACAGAATCATTCTTATATGGCCACCGTGATATACCAAGACCCCTGCAAATGCGCTTTAACGTAGATCTGCTAACTGTATTTATATAACACACAAAGTGAAAAATGAGAATATTAGAAGGAAACGACAGAAACTTCATACATCAATAGAGAGGGCAAATGGGACCTGCAGTTCAGTTGGTAGTCAACATATGTAGCCAAACATAAATAGAGTAATATCATGTTCAAATCTACAAAGTGTATGACTTGCTTATAACGAATATTATATTTTCTTTGTTAAAAAATAATTAATATTCTCTTTTTAGAGAAAATGTCGGAAAAAGTCTTTCGTGGACTTCTGTACTTTAGAAAAACGTAACAAATGGGTCCATGCACTCTATACTTTTATGAATAGGACCTTTCCGCATGAAAAGTCCTTAAGCTTACAAAAACTCAACAAACAGGTCTTTTTTGCATGACTAAGTCCCTAACTATAAAAAAGTAAAATCATGCAAATATTTAGTCTAGGTACTTATGTGAGAATTCAACGAAAGTCCATAAGCATTTCTCATACATTGTCAACTTCTAAAATCATATCAAATGTTTTTCCTATACCATAGATAATATCATATATACAGGTGGGCAGTTCAATTAGCAGGGCTTGTAAGCACCAAACCTAAACAAACCACAGAATGTGGATCACCAAATTTTCTCGAAGCTAAAAACAATCCACAATGGATGGTTAACCCCTTTCTCTATTTGGTTTCTGTTTGTAATTTGTTGTTTGATTTGGATTTGGTTTTTTTGGTCAGTACATGTGTTTTTGGTATGGATCAAAACAAAATTGGTTGGGGCAACCAAAGCAAAGGTTTCATCTTCCTTTTTGAATTTTATATTAAAAAATTATTTAATTGTAATAATAATCAAACTTTAGGAAAAAAAAAAAAAAAAAAAAAAAAAAATTGAAGTTCTATGAATTATAGAATTCGGATGCCCATTTGACTCATTTCTTTTCCCTAAAATCCTTTAGCTTAACTAGTGTAGAATGAAACCAATCCAAATCGACACAGCAATGGGTAAAGGGGTCAAAATTGCCATCTCTAGACATCACCAACAGGCTAATAACTCACCACGAAGGTTAACCGCAGCTTCCTCCATTGGCTTTCCAAAATGTTTGCTGATTTCCCCTAAACCAATTGACCTCTCAGCTCTCCTCCTTTTTCTCTTTGGTTTATTAGATTTATCATCCGAATTCTTTCTTTCTGGCTTCCCCTCATTGACATCAGCATCTTCAATCCCTACATTTAAACATGGAACAACACTTTGGCTTGTTCCTGCAGCAGCATTATCTATGAGTTTAATTTCCAAATTATCATCTTCCATATGCTCAACATACGCAACTTCACTCTCATCCTTTGAAAATGGAACATCATTAACATCAATCAGTTCATTCACTACCAACAGTTGTTGATTTCCAGGCTCTGGTAGGACCTCTTCGTTTTCAGGCAATATCGTTATAGGAGAAGGTGGAGATTCGAAGTTCCAATTAAGAGGATCTCCACCAATGACCTCAAGAGATGACAAAATACCTAATTTTACACTAGACACATTCCTAATCTGCTGCTTTACTGTTAAAACCAAGCTTTGTAAATCTGCCTCGTTTGCGTGATGTGCTGGCAAAACGAACTCTATGACATATTCAACATTACTTTCAATACCGATCATATATATAGCTAAACAACTAGTTATTCTGTTCACACCTGCATGAGAACCCAGAGGGTATACGTCCTCATCAAGCTTTGTTATATCCTCACAAAAACATAATCCACACGATGACATTGATTTTCCAACAACTCCTTGGGATTTATGTAGGTGTGACTCTCTGCATCCTTCATGGAAATCCCACATGCTCAAGTCTTGAACGCAGAATGGTAAATCATATGTTGACATGCAGGTTTTTCCTATACAATTTCTGTTAAAGCTACTACAGCTCTGCTCTAGATTCCCGGAATTAGCCACAACACTACTGAATCCAGATAGAGCCCAAGTCTGAGCTAGAGGTATATTCTGAATACCACATATCGACTTTAAGGCCAGGAAGATTTCATCCAACTCACTTGGCCTTCTTGCATTTTCAATCTGTATCTGAAATTTCAAACATAAAATCACAAGAAGTATAGACATACAATTTGTGAATATACGTGCATGTAAACAACTTACATATAAGCTAGGATTCTCAAACACGTCTGGAGACTTCAGATTCTCTTCCTGCCAATATTGAAAGAAACAATTCATGGGTATGAAGCACATAAATTACATGCATGTATCAAATGAGAAAAATTAAAGATATGGTAGCAACCTTTAGTGCTCTTGAAACTTCATGAACCTCAAAAGCGTAATCAACATAAGTTGATGATGTTACGATTTCAATTACACCAACACAGCAACCACTGTCAGGTTCAAATACGGGCAAATCAATATATCCATGGTTACTACATTGTTTGGTTGGTAAGTTATGTACAGCCAAACTCCATTCTGGCAACTTTTGGCGATAAACGCGACCAGGTGGACCAAGTTCTTCTCTGTGCTCTCCATCCACAACAAACATACGCTGCTCGGACTCGAGCCTATACAAGTAAAGGTCTTCATCAAGCACACCAAGACCAAAAGGCTGGTCCAAAGTCGTTAGCAAGCAGCGCTTGCGTACAGTAACTGGTGACCAAAACTGAACAAGCACATGTGGATCACGAAAACGTAAATTTGTAAGTGCATGTGCGATTTTTTCCTTTATTATCTGCGGGTCTATGATATTTTGATCAGCCAACAGCTTAGAGAAACCTATGAATACAAGGAAACAGATATCTTTTAGCAAGAACTTAAAAGTCAACAGAAAAAAGTCAACACATAGCAAAGAGCAAATTTATTTGTCGTCAACTTTTGTGAATGAGCTTACACCGAATACAATGTTCTATTTATACACATATGGAACTCACAAGACCTAGGAACTTCTGAAGACACTCACTTTATGGTCATTAACAACTCAGGATGAACAACACTAGTGATGACCAATACTGTGACTTTTTATGTCACATCAACGAGCAAAACAAGTAGCTTCAAGTGATTCCGTAAGAATGTCTACAAACTGAGAACTAGTAGCCACATATTTAGTCACATGAGATTTAACAAAGCTACATCACAAATAAGATGTAAGACAATCTCAATATAAAATGACTAAGGATGCGATTGGGTACTTGTTAAATTTGCTTATGCAATTATGCTATTGTGGTAAGCAGTTAGGAATAAGGAATTTCTTATCTGATTATCAACACTATTTTCATAAACGGATGAGGTTTATCCCCATTTAGTTTACCAGGGGAGGTAAAAAGACTCAGATGTACGCGACCTAACCACGGTTTCCATTGACCGTTTCCGACACTTTCCAAGGCCACGTCCACGATGTGTACCTAGTCAGGTTTGAATTTGCGATCTTTTGTGAGGACAGCAGGTCACTGGGTCAGCATGGGGGTAGTTTATCAAAACTAGTTTCATCTCATCCTTAAATGACCAAAAAGACTTTAGCCTAGCCGTATCAGGGTGACCTATCAACGAAGAGGTTGTGGGTTCAAGTCGTCTCTATTGAGACATGTGGTGTATTGAGGTATATAGAGTAGGTGGCGAGTCTTAGCCTTTTCAAAAAATTAATAAAAAAGTAAAAATTCATCCTCAAATAAGTTTAAATAAGCAATCCCAAACACCTCAAAGTAAGTGTAAGCATAGCATCACGACAAAGTGGTGTTTGGGATTGTTACTGAAAAAAACTTGTGCTTTTATGCAAAAGTGCTTATTAGCTATCTAGCTCATAGTTGCATCAAAAGTTCAAAACACAACAAACAAAATAATGTTTGACTTTCAGACTTGCTTGTTGTGTCAAAACGCATTAAAAACAACTTATTAAAAACACCGAAAGCTTATGGTTTGTTTGGGGCGCAACTTATAAGAAACATCTCCTTGAAAATAACTTCATAACTTGAGAAGCATAACTTGTTTTGGGGTGTTTAGGAAAGCTTAGGGTGGTGGCAATCATGCCTCCCAAAAATTCCCATACCTCCCAACCCGCCAATAATATCATTCCACCTCATTCATACATTTTTCATACCTCCCAACCCTTTTTTAGTGGCAACCATATTTTTTTCATACCTCCCAACCCACCTCATAATTATTTTTTTTTTTATTATTATTTTTTTTTCTAGTGCTCCAAACGGTCAAAAAGTACCCCCAACGGTCATATTTTACAAACGAATACTTCATACCTCCGAGGCAATGTTTGTCGCTGAACCATACCTCCCAACCATACCTCCGAGGTGGCGGCGGTGTACCCTGGCTGTATGGGGATACCGCTAGCCCATAAACTGACCATTGCCACCACCCTTAGTCAAACAACTTACGGTTATGAGAAATGATTGGCATGTCTAAACATAAATGGAATTAGTTCATTGGTTTGTGAGGAAGTTGGCCCTTATGTTAGCACCAACGGATCAAAGTTATGTAAGTATGTTTCACACATATCACACGCCAATCATTTTACTACACTTATTTATAAAGCCCTTTCAAAAAAGCCTCTTCAAAACACCTTAAAATTAAATGATGATCACAATCTCGTTTGGCTCATACAAAGGCTCAAAAGCGATTATTAGCCACAACAAATGTAACAAGTCATTAGCTCAAGTCAAAGCGGACGGACACTCTCATGAGACAATTCCTTCCCCGAGTTGTCCTAGGGGCAAACAATCCCACAAAATAAACTTGGTCAGACATTGCATCCCACATATTGTCCTTGTGCCTGACCGATAAACTTAGTCCTCTCATGGATGAATCTCAAACAATAACTAGTCACAATGGTCACCACTCCCCACAGCACCACATCACCATTCAACACATCACCGGTCTCCTCACCTTTTCAGCTCTAAAGGTCTATCACCATTAAAAATACCCGCCTTATACAAACATACCCCACACACCCTCCATTGCATCCGGTCTTAAAATCGAATATATGAGCTGGAATTATACAGTTGACCTTCACAAACCATATCACACAGAACAAGTCTTCCTAGTATTAAAAGTAGTTCAACCAAAAGTAAAAGTTCTTTTTTGTCTGTTTTAGGGCTATCACAAACGTATAAATTGGCAAACACAGGCATGTTTGTATAAAAAATCACATAATAAAAATTAAAATAAAAATAAACTTACTAGAAACGAGTGGTTCATCTTCCACCTCTCGATTAACATAAACTTTAAGTGATGCCAAATATCTTCTTGCACCACCAGCAGAAGAAGGAGGCTCATATAAACAATTGTATTTAGAATTTAAGGCTTCCAGATAATTTGATCTACTGCTTGTTGCTGCTGTTAATTCGCCTTTTTCCAGATCCATATTGTCTTAGATATGAAAGTTCAGTTATGGTTGGACCTAATCACCTAATTAAATGGCCTAAGTCTTTATTGCTTTCTTTAACTATCAACTAAGAATCGGATGCTCTTTTGAGGTCCTCACGTTTTTTAGCTTTACAGTACTTGTAAGTTTATATAGTTCGAAGTTTTCTTGAAGACCACTCTCAAAAAAGAAAAAAAGAAAAAAAAAGGTTTTCTTAAGGAGGTTGTATATGAATATGATACGATTTGTCCATGGATGAAACTTCTTTTTGATACTTTTCTCGGTCTATCGCTATCGCGAACATCGTCTTACCAAGTTAAATCAAAGTGTGAATGTAATCGTAGTTTACTTTTCTAGCTAGATGCCAAATCAACTTAAAGTTTGAAAAAAGAAGGCTTTACACGGTTTGAGTATATACGACGATTTCAAAAATGGTCTAAATGGACCGCAGCTCTAAGGAAGGTTCAGAAGTAGAGATAAAGGCAAAAAGAAAACAGAGTTAAGGGGCTCTGTAGGTCCGCGTAGGATACTTGTACTAGAAGTATTATATTGATCAAGGGAATTGATTTGCACACTCAAATTTTTGATTGAGACACTCCACTGTGTGCATTAGATACTTGTACAAGGTTCACAGTGTGCTTTAACTGTCTGTACAGTTGAGTGTTCCAATCACAAAGTTGAGTGTGCAAATCACCTCCCATTGATCAATGATCATAACTGTATATTATCGTTTAAGTCTAGATAAAGATGTGTGTGTCACTATGTCATGACTTTTGAATTATCAAAATATTTCTTTTGGGAAATTTCTCGGATATTTTCGTGGTTATCGGCTATCAAAGACATCGTTCTAGTACGTTGAAGAAATGTAAATGTGAAAACAAGTAGTATATTATTTAGCTAGATGTGAACATTAGTTTAATCTATTGTTTTAAGTTGTTTCAAAAAGCTATAATCTTGTACAATAAAGCTCCCACTACGAGTAGTTTATTATTTGGAATAACTTTTTGTAGATATGCTAAATACTTTGAGGGGCAATTCTATAGTTACCCAACTTAAACATGGTAATGTCATATTTACCCAAAAGTTGTTTTAACTGCATTGTACATCATGCATTCAAAACTTGTATTTTGGGTATATATGACATTTTCATGTTTAGATTGGGTAAATACGGAATTATCCCATACTTTGATTAAAGTGTAAGTGGGTTAAGTGCTCTGCTTTTTATAATTTATTATTACTGGTGAGAGCATTTTTTTCTTATAAGATTAAAGGTACATATAAGTTCACTAAGGATCAAAAGAGAGAGGGTTCAAACTTCAGAATGTCTAAATGGACTATAAACTAGAATGGTTAAGAAATATAGAGAGGGGGTCAAACAAAAGAGTGACGGGCCCCTATCTAAGAGGGACAGTTCATAAAACGAAACCTTATAAGGCAAGTTCTTTTGAAAAAATAGCACAAGTTAAATTAAAAAAAAAAAAAAAAAAAAGGTTTACTTTTTATATTTTTAGCAAAAAATATATTATATTTACATGAAATACGAAATTACTATAAAAATGTTAGGTTGATAAATAATATTTGCTTCTTAGAAGATGTATGACATTATCTTCTGTTGCGCATACACTGCTTATTAAAAATTCAGAGATACGTGAAAAAGAAAATCGTGAGTAAATTTCTATTAGAAAAACAAATTATTCGTGTATCTACAAGACTACAAACACTTAAATAACCATATAGTTGACCAAAGATCTACAAATACCTTCTAACTAAAGTGTTTTTTTTTTTTTTTTTTTTTTTTTTTTTTTTTTTTTTACTTTTGCTATTATTGAGGATCAGAGATGATTCTAAGAAAGTTCTTCGAGCGATGCACACACATACTAATAAGGGGTATTTACATGTACCCTTCAAGCGATGCACACACTATACCTAATTATCAAAAAGATAATGTTAATATCTTTTAGCAATATTATTAGATTCTTTAGAACCCTCCAAAATAATAATAATAATAATAATAAGTCAACGTCAATATTAAATCGATAAAGTCGTATATCAAAGATTGGCCCACTTTGTTTTGGTTGCATATGGGTTTTAATGCAAGTTGAATTTTTCTTTTTTCAACTTGTTCAAGATTTCTCGATTCATACTACTTTTAATACCTTTTACTATATATAACTAGATTTCAGACCTGTATCCAACGTCTCAACAAGATAGTTTCATGAATTTTTGTACTAAAAAAAATCACGAATATTATAACTATATAAATATAAGTATAAAAAGTTTTATATAAATTTATATAATAATCTTCTTTAACTACCTCGTATATGCATTAAAAAGTCTTTATAATGATATTTGTTAAAATATACTAAGGCATCAAACAAAATAAATATTATTACCACTTCCAATTGCTTAATGTAAAGATATGTACAAATGTGTCATAATTTTGTTGCCAAAAATTAACCAAATTGTCTTATAATCAACATGAAATCAAACAAATTAAAAACATATAAAATGCATATGGTAAACTTATTGTCATGTTGATTACTTCATAGATTGTATAATTATAATGAACAACAATAGCAATACCAAATCCCTTCGGAGAAAGCTATGAGGGTATGTAATTATAAAGACATTATGAATTGAGAGTTCAAATTGAAAGTTAAAATCTATTAAAAACTACTCCATAAATGGGTTTACATTATTAATGAACGTTTTAAGGTATCTAAACACTTATATATTATATTCGTATTAATTGTGAAGAAAAGACGAAGAATGAATATAATTTACATATTAAAAATACGAATTAATATGTCATTTGTCCATGTTTATGTCGATTGTTATTATATTTTAAATATAAATAGTATTAAAAGATTAATAGTCTATGAGTGTAAAATAAAAAATATGTGAACGATTTTAGCAAGGTAAAAAGAGTTATTTTCTAAATTATGTTCACATTCAATGTATCCACTATTTTCACATGTTTCACTTTGTCATGTCACATCATCTCTTCTTGTCACGTCATATACAATGTCATCGATTATTCATGTTTATCAAAACCTTTTATTATATAGGCTCAGATTATTATAATAAATTAACATTATGAATGTATGTATTGGAGGTTTTTGAACTTTAAAACCTTATAATTTATTTTTATCAATAATTATGATGTTGAAAATTTTGTCACACATTATTCCTTTCCCATGAAAAAGTAAAACAATTGACCTTGATAACAACATGTTGGTGACTATCTTTGATAGAAAGTCATAACCTGCATGACGTATTTTATGCTAAAATAAAATATACTGGTATTTGCCTTTGTTCACTTTCGTGTCATGCGTTTATTTTTTGATGAAGCAGATAATTAAGCAGTAATAAGTCTTTGAGTAGAATGTTGTGCTTGCTTATTTTTTTTAGGGTTATGGTACACAGAGGTTACTAAAGTTTCACCAAAATTTGCCCTAAGGAAACAAAGTTTCATTTTGTGCTTCTAGGTTACTAATGTAAACGGGTTTATTAATTTGGTCATCATACTTATAAACTTGCGACACTAGGGTCATTTTGTGGAAGGGTTACCGGTTCTTTACCCTTCACCCATGCCAACTTGTCATCCACCTCACCAACTCGTCCTCCACGTTGGATTTCCACTATGTTTACTAAATATTAAACCTGCCCCCTTTATAACCCTAATTTTTATAACCCATTTCCACAATAATCCACCCAAATCACACTTAGGGTTTGAGAAAACTAAATCTTCCACAATGAATGTGCTTTGTGGATGTGGTGAAGTTGCTAGGCTTCGAACATCTTGGACTCAACATAACCCCGCAAGAAGGTTTCTTGGATACCCCAATTACTTGGATCCGACAACAAATTGCAATTTTTTTTCAATGGATTGATGCTCCTTTACCAAATCATTGGTATCAAGCAAAAATGTATGAGATGCATGTGAATGTGATTAATGCTCAACAACAGATTGCTCAAGCTAACAATCAAGTGGCTCGATCTACTTTCTATAATCGAATTTTGATTGTGTTGATTGTTAGCATGTTGGTCATTAGGTTTATAAGCTAGTTATGTTGGTCATTGTGTTGATTATAAGGTAGTTATGGCAGGCTAGGTGTATGTTGCTTTTGGTTTAGATGTTACTTTGGTAGGCTGTGGTATGATGAACATGGTGTAAGATTCTTTTGGTTTGTGGTATGGTGTAATGTAGGTTTCAACTTATGGTATGATGTAATGTTGGTATCAACTTATGGCTTTGGCAAAGTAATGAAAATGTTGTTTTGGTATGATGCAATGTTGTTATTTACTGCATTCTTTATAGGATTCTTTACATGTAACATAAAACAAGTTGTAATACCTGAACATGGTGTATAAAATAACACAAGTTAACATACCATAACCTGGATCATATTCATCCATTACTTGTCATAAATAGTTCAAGTGATTACACAAAATAACTGATAGATGGCAGATGTACAAAATTGCCACACATTTGGCAAGCCATTCTAAATCAGTTATGCAAAGTAATCAACATCATCCTAAGTCATAAGTCCTAAAAATTACCAGTTTACATATCATAGTTTTACAACTTCATCATAATTGGCAGATGTACAAAATGGCCTAACATGTGGCCTGCCAATACCAGTCATATATAACAACTAATCAACTGAAATAGCATCAGTTGGATCCAATCCAGGTCTAGGTGGTAGTGGCTCGTTGAACAGGATTTACTTGATCCTTTCAGATCTTCTAACATGAGGTGGTGTGACTGGTCCTTCATCAGAATCATCATTTTCTTGTTCCTGCACATTTGGACTAAGTTGTGGTTCTTGCACAGCCTGTTGTTCCTCAACTTGATCTTGCACATCAGAATCATCATTTTGTTGTTCCTGCACATTTGGACTAACTTGTTCTTGGGAGGGTTGTGGGTGTGACTGGGTTAATTCAATCTCAGATTGTGCCTGAGCATGAATGATGCAATCCTCTGGTGTTATTCCTAATGGCCATGTAGGCTTAGGAAGACCCATTGTGTTCTGCTAGATAAAAACAAATACCAAAAAAAGCAAACATTAGTGTAACTGACCAAATATGCATTGTGTACAAAATTCTATAATAATACTTACTCCTAACATAGGCTCTCCATCAACTGGATCCCAAGACACTCCAAATCCAATTGGTTTCATTCCACCAACATACATTCTTGCAGACACATTCATCACACTTGGGGACTCTACAGGCTTTTTTGGACAAGACCTTTGATTGTGTCCAGTTTGGTGACACAGTGTGCAATGGTTTGTTTGTCCCTTTCTACTGATCCTTGTCCTATTTTTACCATCATCTTCTGATGCATCCCTCTTTCTCTTGTGTGGTGGCTTCCCTGGCATTCTTCTCTTTATAGGAGGCAATGGCTTTTGATACTCAGTAGCGGGCCATTGATCCATTCCATTCATACTCTGAATGTAATGGTTGTAGGCTGACACAAACACTTCCTTGCTATACCATCTTGACAAGTATTCATAGGTTCTTTGTGTAAGAAATAGATAACAGCTATACCATGTTGACATGGAATGCCTGATAACTGCCAAGCCCTGCAACTGCAAGTCCTTTCTCTTTCATCAACCTTAAACCCTTCATAACCATTTCTAACTTTAAATCTACTTTCACCACTGGGAACGACTTTCCAATGTTTGCAATTAACAAAAAAATAGGTATGTAAAATAAAAAACATTGTATTTCTATATATTATAAGAAAACAAATATTTACCTATGTAGATCCTTCAACACTTCAAGCTTCTTTTTTATGTTTGGACAATAAGTGTCAGTCCATTTTTCATGTTTCTCCCTCATCTTTTGCATTCTTTCTATACAGAAAACCTTTATATCTTCTAACATGTTAATGATAGGTTTTCTTCTTGAATCCACTATCAGAGCATTGAAACATTCAGATATCCCATTCTCTACAGCATCACAAGCCCTATCTGTAACACCCCCAAAATTTGATACAGTGGAAGACTCAACAAGCTTTCGGGGTGCTACGGGGATTGGTATCCAACACAAGACATAAAAGAACGAGATAAAGTAAACATAAGAAAAACACAACTAAAACGGGTTTTTAAAATTTACATTTATCCCAACATTCATTCAGAGTCAGGCCCAAAAGAAATAAACGTAGGTGCACAATAATTTATCAGAGTTTTAGAAAATAGATCCATAACCGGGTGCCATTGTCAAGCCTCCAATCCAAGCATCCATAGAACATCACTTAATTTCCTGAGAAAACGTGCTAAAAGTCAGCTTTCGCTGGTGAGATCATAGGTTTAAATTCATCTAACAATATAGTGAACATATACGCAAAACGCTTGCTAGCAAGACTAAGGATTCGCTAAAAGCCTGCAGATAACCTCCGCTCCAACCTAACACACGGATACCCTCCGTTCTAACATAGATATTCGGGTAACCCCCGCAATACCAATAAATACTCGGATAACCTCCGAAGTATCAATAACCTATAGGTGCACACTACAGTATCTAAATAAGCCAACCTTGAATAGTACACACAACATATATGTGACTAAAGCTGACAATCCACCAATAACCAAATAAGCCAACCTTGAATAGTACACACGAAAATATGTGACTAAAGTTGACAATCCACCAATATCAAAATAAGCCAACCTTGAATAGTACACACAAAAATATGTGACTAAAGTTGACAATACATCCTAGTCCATACGCATAGCAAGTTTTAGAAAGAATATAGAGGCGATAATAGTCCACATAAAATAATTTGCACGTTTCTCACCCCAAGTATTGAAAACATAGTTCAAGAGTAAAAAGTGGGGCTATGACTCACCTCAAGTCCAGAAATCAGTAATAAGAAATCGGTAGAGGTAAGATGTATAGTAACTCAAAAGACGGCAACTACGGACTCGGCACGACCTAACAAAGTCAATTCATTCAGAAATCATTTCCTCAAAATCGAATATTCCCAAACCCGAACGTATTCCATTATACTTCCGAAAATCCATTTCTCGTATAAATCTCGTATTAGTTTGGAGTTTGGCGTTTGGTATCCATACGGGTGGTGGGTCAACACAACTCAAACCAAGAAGTCACAACAAAAAGGATGATAAAACAATCTATAGGTCTAATATTAGCCCAATATATCATTTAAATAATCATCGAAGTTTATCAAATCCGTCGATTTGGTAATCCCCCATATTTATTTACTTAATATACCATTCTAAGATTATACCCGAATCCTAGGTCACACATTGCACATAAAGTACTATATGGTATATATCAAAGTTTAATAAATTCTCTAATTATGCCGTTAAGCTTACCAAATTCGTCAATTTGGCAACCCCACGAGATACTTAGTAATTTATTATTCTCGTACACATACCACCACCTATGGGCGTTGTAGGATACGATGCCCATTAATATACTCAATTTAAATAACTAAATAGCTCTTATTTAACCCGTCGATTAAATAAGTTACGTAGTTATCGAAAGTGAATGTATTAATCGTCATATATCCGTGACAACACGAACGTCACAAATAATAATCCACTTGGACTCAAGTGATCACGACCTCGTATAACTCGATAGTTTTTCTCGTTTATTAAAAGATATTATTTTATTAAATATTTATTCAACGTCAAGATTTCATCGTTATTTATAGTCTATAATAACGCTCCCGACATTTATTACACCAATTTCATAGTATAATATTTATCGTCACGTTATTGTTATAATATTACTCATGATTGTTTTATTATTAATATACGCACTTGTATAAATATATATACGTTTTCACGTTTATATATTTATATAAACGTTTATATTATTAATAATATTATTACGAGTTTTATTAGTTGTGTTTAATTATAAATAATTATCGAGTCATACGAAATGGTCACATGTCCGAGTCATCACTCTCGGCTCATTGTCCAAGTCCAAAATAAAAATATAACCAAGTCAAAATCAAGTAATCAATCTCCGTCCAACAATTTCCCAAAACACGTGCTACAACAATAGGGTCCGACTACGGCACCCGACTAACCTATCTCCGTCAAACTAAGTGACCGTCTCACAATCGGTCCCCATTCATCCACATAATCGACAACACTTCACAAAATAAATCATTATTCCAATTCATTCCCGGTTCCAAAGTAACGACTATAGTACCAAAATACCAATAGCAATATACCACAACAACAACAATAACAAATGACAATAATAATAACAAGATAAACATCACGAAACCAACAAGATCACCAAGTATATCATGCAATCTGGTTCGATTTACCAAGTCGAACCCGAGTCAAGGTTTCACCACGAGTCACGTGGGTCCCACCCGAGACCTCTAGGGTCTCGGCTAGCTCAATCCGAGCACAAACCAAAACCAAACCGAGCTCCATGGGTCACGGCATCATCAAGACAACAATAATAAACATGGACAAGCATGACTCAATGGTTGTTGCCAAACCCATGAGGGTCTCGGCTCACCATTGCCGATCCACAAATAAACCAAACGATCACTAGTGGGTCTCGGCTCACAACAATAGTCACCGAACGAGACACCGAGACCACAAGGGTCGTGATTAGGCTCAACCGAGCCACAAACCAATCCAAAACACTCCTCAATTATACGAAACCAAGCATAAATCCGAACCCAAATCGACACCACCCGGATACCAAAACATTTCTTTATCAAAACATCATTTCCCATAATTATTTTACAAAACCCATTCAAGAAAACTAGTGTACCCACGATTTTGGGTACCAAATCGAGACAAACGAGTTGAAACTCGTGTCACTCACCTTCAAAAAGGCTCCAAAACTATGTTTCTTCAAAAACCCAACAAGAACAAGATGAAAAAGATGATGTTTAGGGGAGGTAGTGATGATTTCGAGATGTTAGAGTGGGTTTTAGGGCGCGTGTAGTATACCAAAAGAAAGATCTCGATGAGAAGATTAGAGTGGTGGTGTTATTTTAGGTGTGGGAGTGGCGGTGTGATGGTGGCGGCCGTTTTAGGGTGGCGGCGGCTAGGGTTAGTGATGGTGGTGTTGATATATTAGAGAGAGAGAGATGAGAGGTGAGGGTGAGGTGTGTTGTGTTTGGCAGTGAACCACAAGGACGATTATAAGTAATAAATAAAAAAAAAGAAATTCTTTTTATTAATGATAATAATAATAGAGAGGGTGTAGTGGGTTAAGTAGCCCGGTGTAAATACACGGGCAGAACCCGAAACCTTTAATACCCAAACTACTTTCTCAAACCGAACTTGTTCCAAAAATAATCAAAATCTCGCGATACATTCAATAAATAATTATATATATAGTCGAATCCGTAGACTCAAGACATAAAATTTCTGTTAGGTTATCCTAGTGCCGGAGTCAACGTAGTGCCAATAAAATCTCGAAATAAATTCTCATCGCATCGATAATCCAAATTGATTCCGTAAAAATTTTAAATATATAATCAACCACAATATAGGTTTTTATAAGTTCGTTACGAATAAAATTCCAAATATAAATTTATAACGAACTTTTACGTAATGCGGGTTTTCAAAATAACTCCCTAATTTGCCAGTTGTCACACTATCAGTGTTGAAGTAAGCTCTACTCCAAGTCTCAAGATGCCTGTCCATTAAGTATTTGTGTGCATCCTTACTGATGGCTTGAATTTGTTGCATGACCTTCTCAAACCTTGTGGGGTATGTGGCCTTTGCTGCATTCCAAAACAAGGTCCTGTATTCAAGCCCAGTGTATTTATTTCTGAAGTTAGCATAGATGTGTCTTGCACACTGTCTATGTTTAGCCAAAGGCATCACTTCTTTGGCAGCTTCAACAAGAACCTGCAAACAGTCAAGATGCCCACAGTCTAAATGGACATTTCCTATCAACATCATCCTTACTACACTTAGCCAGAAGTCTCTTAGTGTTGTTCACTTGATAATATAACTTATACCCATTAGCTAAAGCATAATATGTCAAAGCTCTTTTAAGTTGATCTGGTGACTCAAACTTTTCACCTAAGTGAGGTTTAATTAACTTCCATTTGATATGAGGATCATGTACTGGCCAGGGATCACCTAACTTATCAGTATCCTCTGAAGTCTTTTCAGTGGCAGCTACCTCATCTTCCTCAGCATACTCATCCTTAGGTAAGCCATTGTATAACCTACTCAGAAAGTTAGCATCAAACATTTTTTTACTTCTAGGTTTAGGTCCAGGCTCTGCTTTGCTCTTCCTAGTATCATAAACTTCCTCTTCACCATCAGATAAATGATCAACTGATGTAGTATCACTCTCATCAGAACTATCATACTCAAATACATTATAATCACCCTCTAATTCACTGTCACTATCATCATTTTGTTCTACATTTTGATCTTGACTAGTGGAAGTAGCATCATGTAAATCAAACACAGAGTGAGACACATAAATATGTATGACATTATCATTTTTTGCACCTACTTCAACACACTGAGCTAAGTCACCATCATTTTTTAAGGTTTTCAAACCTAAATCTAAGTCAAGACCTGGAACACAATAAAATATCTGTTTGATGTCACATGAAGTACATTGACTTACTAACAGCTTAACCAAACCAACAAATCCCAAATCAACTAGGTTCACATTTGGAATTTCAGTCAAAATATCGAAGTCATAAACAAGATTAGGATCCCTTACAAAGACACCACCACGATGAAATTTTATGAGAAATGTGGAAGATGATGACGAAGCTGCCATCTGTAACAAGAAAATTCAATAAAAAGTGTTAATTTGACAAAACCCTAATTTGTTATATGAAACCCTAATTTTATTAGACCTTAATTGGAGTTACTAAACAATTAAAAGGATTAATTAGGATGTTGATTTTACCTTGTTGGGAAGATGACAACCTTGATTCGAAGTCAATTTAAAATAACAATTCGATGTTATGGTTGATTGGTTTGGGGGGGGGGGGGGGGGGGCAGAAGATGCGTTTAGGGTTTTATGAAATAAACTTTGGGATTGACCCGATAATATAATAAGAGACGGGTCAATTTTTTGACTAAAATAATTAAGCTCAGCCACATAGGATTGTTACTGGCTAACGTGAGTTGCAATATAACGGTAACATAAAGACCCGGTAACGTTTACATTAGTAACCTAGAAGCACAAAATGAAACTTTGTTTCCTTAGGGCAAATTTTGGTGAAACTTTAGTAACCTCCGTGTACCATAACCATTTTTTTTTACGCATAAGCGCGCAATTTGAAATAAGCAATCTCAAACAACCCTTAAAAGATTCTTTTAGCTACAATTTTTGTTCTCTAATGTTTTATAGGATGAAAACTTGGCAGCAAAACCTATGGCGGTCAAGATGATAAAAGTTAACTACATGGGTGATACCATCAAGTTTCCAATACCCATGTTATTGAAACTTGAAAGTGCATACTTGTGGGAGATAAAGTGATGGACAGATTAAATACATGCATTGAACCAGAAATATTTTCATATCAAGTATGATGACAACAAAGGTAACTTGGTTCCAATTTCAAGTGATGGAGAGACATCCATGCTTGCATAGCCAATTCGAGTTCCATGGGAATGATGGCAATCAGAATGATTATTCACAAGTAGCATGATTAGTTACATATGTTCCATTTCTCCATTGTTATTTCAAATGAAGTATTGTACTTTGATTCAAGGATTTGTCTTGTACGTACTCGGTATTTTACTATTTTATATTTTGCATCATGTTGAAACTGGTTATATGACTTGTATAGCGAAAGTTTCAGATTTGATATATGGTTTCGGTTGCTTTTATAGTTGAATTAATCTATACTCAAGTCCCTTGGAAGACCTTTTGTGTGAAACATTTGATAAACTCTTAAATGATACTAACACTTTTCTTTTGGAACGGCAAAATATATTGAGACTGCTAGCAAGGAGCTAGAAATTACAACGAAATAAGATAAGGGTTTTTGAACCAATCAATCCAACTAAGCAAAACTTTACATCTAAACTCACATCAATAAAAAGAATGAGACACCACGTCTTAAAAATTCATCGCCTTTGAAGGATTCTTCGAACCAAAAAGTCTCCTATTGCGAAAAGACCAAATATGACACCACATGACATAGCAAACTCCGTCAAGGACCTTTTTGTACTTAATGGAGAGACGAAGATTCACAAGCCAAACTAACCATTCTTCGTAAGAGGATACTTTCATGAACCAGTTAGCTGCACTATAGAAAGAAACAATGGCCCTGAACCAGTTAGCTGCACTATAAATAACTGCAATTTAATTACCAATATTGTACAGTAGCAGCTTAATTATGACATAAATATATGTCAAACGCTCAAAACAATGAGAATACAACATCTACAAATACATTGAGGTTAAGTGACATGAATTTGCATGCATCAACGCAACCCAGGACTAAACATGGGAAAATAAAATTAGAGTTTTCAGGCTCCAGTCCCAATCTGTAAACATAATTCAACATCTATAAATAAAAATCTCATATGTTATTATAAACTGAAACTAAGTTAATAAGATAGTCTTGCTGGTATAGCTGTGGACTAGGTTGAGAAAAAAAAAAAAAAAAAAAAAAATATATATATCGGCTAACCTACCTGAAATCATGTTGTTTACAGTACTAGGCATCATACCTGGTCCTTAATTAATCCTGATGGATACTTGAGCATGCTAGATCCTCCTTTATTTGAACAACTCCACCATTTAATCCTTCTCAACAGGTACACAATCTAGCTTCTTTCAAACATAGCCTAACTATCAATACAACTTGAAAAAGGTTTTCTCTTCTTAACTTTTGAGTATATATGGGTCCTCGATTGTAAAATACATGAAATGGTTAAACTTTCATCTACAACCCCTTTGTTCACAACCTATTAACTTGAAATATACTTACTTTTAATATAAGTACGTTACTTTGAAAAATGTTCAGTAAAGTTGAATCCCTTTACCTAAAAAAGAAAATTATTCAGTAAAAGTAACTTTAATCATGCATTTATATAACCCATCACCGACTGCCGTCTATGAGGACGGGTGAAATAGGTGATCACTCAACTTTTAAAAGTCCCTAAAATCTGAATAACACGCGTTTAACAATATTGTATGCAATTTCTTGAATAAAAGGTTCTCTTATTTTGAAATAAGAAATTCTTAATTTGCGGAGGAAAGCCCATTTGCAGGTAGTTGACCAAATAAGGTTCTACCGGGAAACCATGAAATATTTTAATTTTTGGCATTGGTATTTTGGAGCAAAGACTGCCAAATTTTTATAACCAAGATTTGCATGAAAGAATGCTTGAAAGATGTCACTTTTCACGTATATATTTTTCGCCAAATGCCTCTAATGACTAAAACACGGCCCCGCTTCACCCTATCGATTATTTCTTACCAAACCAAAATAAATCGAGAACTCAATTTTCTCTTACCTTCGTTTTGTTTCTTTTATGTATAAATCTGGGTACACTTTTTTGTTTTTTTCTCATCTACTTTTCTCTAAAAAAAACTTAAAGAAACACAGCATATTATGAAAAACGAAATTACTGATACAATTAATAACACTTATTATCCTATTCATAAATTTGCATAAGACCTTAAAGCTCGTTCCACCAAATAGTAAGTGATTTCATGTTTCGGTTTTCCAAATGAAAAGGAGTTCTCTATATCTATACTATTACGACAAACACGAAATGAAACTAAAACAAAGTTAAACATTACCGCCAAGACCTAGATGTTGGTATAAGCAATAGTTTGTTCCTGTTGATAAGGGTTAAATAATGTTGTTGCTCAATGATTCGCCATAACTAGATGAAGCTTTGACTGTTATAGACCGTTTATCCCCGACATGTGATCAAGGAATAGAATTGGATCGGAGAAGGTGTTGGGGTTGATGTTAATATGAGAGAGAAGCCGAGGAGGGTGAAGAGGGAAATGGATGTTTGAGAAAATCCAGACAAAGAGGGTGAATATATAATTATCGAATTTACACACTTCTTATTATTCCATGCAAATACATTTCTCAGAACTTTCGTGCATTCGTCTTGGGAATTTCTTGCAGGTATACAAACTTTCTTAGGAATTTCTTGCAAATGAAACTTCTTAGAAACTAAAGATGCAACAAACAAAGAGATCAAGGCATGCATGCATGGAGCAGAAATAACTAAAACAAAGTAGAGACAGACCAACATTAGAAGTTAAAAAGAAACATAACCGTCCCTAACAACTTTATGCAAACACTATATAAGAAACTGAATCCAAGATACATACCATTTTACACATGTTTCAAATCAAAGTTGACCTCACAAAACAATGGTTCGCATGGGATGATGTTATATATATATATATATATATATATATATATATATATATATATATATATATATATATATATATATATATATATATATATATATATATAACCCTATTTATACGGTTTTGTGTGCGGGTTTGATTATGGTTCATATAATGTTGTTACAGTGTTTGCTAGCTAGTTTTTTTAATCTTTATTTTGATCCGTTGGTTGTTTGAATAAATTTGAAGAAGATGAAAGTTGATGAAGATGCATGAGAAGGACTTGGAAGTATTTGAAGATATAATGCGTGGGCTAAAGGCTTGTATTTTCTGAATAAAGCAATCGGTTTTGTATAGTTAAAACTTAAGACTTAAAAGTACGAAAAATGCTGAACCCAATCATTATAATTTTCTTCTAGACAAGGATGTAATTTGACTCCAATTGCAAAATGTTCTCCAGTTATTAATGAGTGAGATTTGGCCATTTAATTAATAAATTTCATATATGTCAGAAGGACCATCTAAACCGAGTGAAGCTAGTCCTAGCCGGCTAACATGTTTAATAGAGTCAAAATGATACTATAAGGCTGGCCACAGTAAGGCGGCTTAATCCTTCATTTTTCTCTGCCACGTCAGCTTTCTCTCTCCAACGACCGGCAGGCGATTGGATACCCCAGTAAGGGCGACATACAATACAAAAAACATACCCCACAAATATTCATTTTTAATTAAATAATACACACACAAAACATATACATACTCGGTCGCAGGCTCGACCTTTTTGTGATTTTTTTCGTCCCTCGACCCCTGGCGACCCAATCCCCACAAAAAGAAAACCGAGTAGGACTCGGTCGAGTATATCAGTCGACTACTACTTCTGTGGCCAGCCTAACAAACTTACCTTGTTCACTATAAATATAACAAAACATAACATTAGTCGAATAAAAAATATGTCCATCGCTATCCAAAGAAAAAGCTAATACAAGTGGACAACAATGTTCGCTGCCCAAACTTATTTATATCAAGCAAAATAATACGTAAGTAGTTGACCAAAACACTTTCTAAGTCGCTTCTCATGAAGTCATTCAATCATTAATTGAGGTCAAAAAGGGTGTGAATCTGTCCAAAGTTGTCTGGTTACCGTTAGCTTTGTATCTTTACAACCGTTTTATAGATAAATAAAAATGGACCAAGCCGGCCAAACCAGCAACTTCTGTGTTTGTTTCCCTTTGGAGTAACTTACATAATCAAAGTGACCTGTCATCTCACCAAATTAGAGAGCTCAATAGTTTACTTTGAATCAAAGTGACTAGTTTTAGGTTTAACACATGTTCCATCAATAAACTCCATTTTATTTTTCCTTTTAAAGTAGTCATAGCAGTAGCCCACATTTTGTAATTATCAGAACCAGGTCATTTGAAATTAACAATGGACATGCTAGATTTCTCATTAGCATGAAGAAATAGTGAATTACCAGCATCCAAATTGTTAATCAGAACCTCATTACTACCCCCACTACTAGAATCCCAAGCAAGATAGCAGACAATCAGATAACAAATAAATAGACAAAAGAAAAACAACTAGACAAACAAGAAGATAAATAATCTGACAAATAAGCACCTGATGGACAACAATTAGACCAAGTTAGTATCAGGTAATGATATTATACCGGTGATGAACACTGACAGGATTCCTTGCTTCTCAAACAAGTAGGTCAAATATAATCACCACCTTAAGGGTATAGTATAAGATAACCAGTTAAATTTGTAAAGCAGAGTCAAGTAGTATAGCCAAACACCTTAAAACACAAATAATCCACCAATTCACAACCACAAAAATTTCTCAATAGTGACCCAACCCATCCTCTAGCAATCTGATGCTGAAAATAAAGATAGAAAAATATAGAAGCATGAGAGGTGTTGCAGATCAACCTAACAGCAGCGGAAGACAAATCTCACCTTTCTTCTTGATTCACTTAGTCAAGAAAAGAAGTAAGAACCCAAGATTGATCTCAAACCTTCCTTGAGCCAGCACTAACAAAAACCCTAGAATTAGAAGAAAAAAAATAGGGTTACAAGATAAAACCCTAATTTTATAGATCTAAGCAATTAATGACCTAAGAACACCATTCGACGAACAATCAACCGGATCCAATACCAAGAAACACCAAATGACCACCAGATCAAGAAACCCCTAAAATTCCAGAAACACCAATTTTACCAGAAAATCAAGAACCAACAATCAAGATGATTGCTAGCGCTGATACCATGTAAAAACAATCAGATCAACACTATAACAACAGTATTTGCACTCAGCCAACCACCCCATGTGCTGCTTTTATTACTTTATAAAATCATATGTATAGTCTTCCATAAGTGGCATGCTAATTGCATCTCAACAGTTGCATCCTAGATAGGAATTAAACTCTACAAAAAGTGACCCGGGTCTTCCATCTTTTGCATGTCATGCTCCTCGATTCAAAAATTCTTTCCAGCTCTCTGAAATAGTAAAATGTTCATCATTATTAAATCCGAGCAATGACGAAGTTTGATTTGCACACTCATGTTTTTTATTGGGATACTTTACTTGGTGCATTACGTAGTTGTACAATATTTACAGCGTGCTTTGACTGTTTGTACAGTTGAGTGTCTCAATCAAAATAAAAAAATGTGCAAATCACCTCCATTTGAAAATACATACTTGTTCGCAAAGGGTGATTCCTCACCATGGTAGATCAACCCTTTCAATCAAATCGGGATAAGAAAGGGCTTGAAGACTACAATAAGTGTCTTGGACACCATGGTAGCCTCGTTGGACTGCAAACAAAGGTTCAACATAACTGGTTTGTTGGTTGGTATCTCAAACAAGATTTGCATATCAAAGGACGTACAAATTATTACTGTGATCAACGTTTTGGGTAGATCCTTATACTAAAATTTTGTTATTTTGTAACGAGGGACCGAAGGTGTTAAGAAATAGTCATCGGGCTCGTCATAATTTGCCGAAAAGGAAGTTATAATGGAAGTTGATCTACATATTATTTTCCTTTACCACTTGACCATTTGACATTCTAATTATTGAATGTTTGTTTTCTCTTAGTTATTAAATATTCACTATTTTCATTTACCACTTGACATTCTAATTACCATTAAAATAATGTTAAGATTCTTTTGTTATAATTCTTTTAAAGTCAAATATCGGAGACCCACTTTGATTTGGTAGCCTAGGGTTTTAATGCAAGTTGATTTTTAACTTTTTCAACTTGTTCAAAAATTTTCTATTCATACTACTTTTGATACTTTTTCATATAAATATTTTCCCCTTAAACTAGTATTGTGATATTGTGATATAAATATTCTCTATCCACTTTGTACGTATTGGAAGTTTTTGAAAGTTAAAGCCTTATAATTTATTTGTATCGATAGTTATGATATTGAAATTTTTGCAAGACAATATTCGTCTCCTATGAAAAAAAAAAAGATAATAACATGTTGGTGAGTATCTTTGATAGAAAGTTATAACCTTCGTGACGTATTTTATGTTATATAAAACGTAGTAACTCGTGATTGCCTTTGTTCATTCAAATGTCATTCGTTTAGTTTTCGAAGCACATAACTAACCAGTAGCAAGTGTTTGAGAGAAAAATGTTAATCTCCTAATTTGAGTGGATAAACAGACAAAACAAGCGGGTTGTTGCGAGGTGCTTGCTTATTTTCTTAACGCATAAGCCGTTTGAAATAAGCAATCCCAAACAACCTCTTAAAAGATTCTTTTTGCTACGATTCTTGTTTTCTAATGTTTTATAGGATGAAAACTTGGCAACAAAACCTATGTCGACGATGATGATAAAAGTTAACTAC
>JARVZY010002375.1:0-27491 GCA_030686995.1 Artemisia argyi | reverse complement strand
GTAAAGAGTACTATATATCTTGGTGGTGAAGTGGTGATGAACTGATGACTCATAACTAGCGGCTAAAAATGGTCTTAAGGAAAATTGTAGAGCAACGCTCACGTTAAGCAAAAAAGATACCTACATTAATATTAATATATATTACATTTACCTAGCCTTCTTATGAACAATACAACTTAGCCTCTCTCTTTTTTTTTCCGGACCCTTTGGGTCGAGTCGGCTTCGTCATTCTTTTGGATGGGTATGAAATACTTTAGTAACACGTGGCAATGTGGCATTATACTATATATATATAAAGATGGGAATGTGGGATGCAAAGCTGGGGTGGTTAAAAACGTCATTACAGACCGATAATCACACAGTTTGTGGTCCAAAGTTTAGCATGTTACTGTTTTGCGCACTGTTCATGGGTTAATCACACAATTAGAAACAGTTAATCATCCTTAAAACCACCATGTGATTTGCAGGTTTCCTGCTAAACTTCCTCTCTTGACTTCCTAGAAAAATCTAGATCCACACACACATGTTAAACAAAAATACACACAAGCTAATTAAAATCCTTCTCCATCATCGGTATTCTTGCCATGTTCATCATCAAAACCCAAAACCATCGCCACTGATATTTCCTTCACACTTCTTATTCTCCATTTTCATCGACATAAAAAAACACACAATACACACACCATTCCAAATTACGGTTTCATTAATTATTTAATTAAGATACTTTTTTTTGCTTTTATTTTTCTTTCGGGATTCATTAATTTGGGGTTTTTTGTTTATTCCATTTGCAGGTTGCTTTGCTAATGATGTTTGCATCGAAGTGTTTTGAGGTAATTATTTCCTTACACTGAGGCTGCAAGTAGGTGCTTTTTTAAGGTACAATTGAAATATATATATATATTTCACACTTCTTATTAGTTATTGTTTTTAAGAACAAATATTACAGGTGCAACTGGGATTGTTTTTTTCAAACTGCTTATTTGGGTGTTTGTATATGCTACTTTAGGTAATTACTGATTGGGGAAGTAACTTGGTGAAGGTGGTGATCATGACTTGAATCTGTTTTTAAGGTTATGTTAGGCAACTATTGGATTTGTTACATTTCATATAATAATTATTATTATTTTTTGTCGATTCAACTAGAGTTAATTTAAGGGGTGTTTAGGATTGCTTATAAATAAGCCCTTTAAAGTTGCTTGGTTGAGCTTATGGCTTATTCAGTCACTTATTCCGGCTTATGGGGTCGTTTGGTTGAACTAATGGCTTATTCTAATACAAATACTCATATAACCAATTTCTAAACAGCAATACCCCCCACATTGATTTAAAGTTGCTTGGTTGAAGTTATTAACTTTAGGTTTTATTTTAATAAATCATTAGCTCAACCTTTGGTGCTGACACATAAGTCAATCATCTATTAGGCAGGCTGTAATGACTCCCTGATACAACTACAGTTACATTCAACAATTGTAGACCAACATTAGCTGTTGGTGAAATCAACAGGTTGTGATGATTGGTCAAATATGACCACGATGAAATGCGTCACTGAAAATCCGACTGCAACTTGGCAAGGCAATGATCGGATGGCATAGCACGTATGGGTATGACATGTCTATGCAACCGACTTCCTTTGCAGCCGTTGCGGAACTTGGATATTACTGTGACCCGGATTCCATCGATAAATCTGAGCCTAATCATTTATTTCGCCCTAATTACGTGGTCTGAGAACCCATACACTGCCCTATATTGACTGTCATGCAATTTGAATGCAGCAAAACTTTTTTGTAAAGGGAAGCCAGACATTAAACGTTTACTGTTCATACATTTTGTCACATAGCGCCTGGGTTTTATAGAGATAGTATAATATATAATATATAATATATAATGGGTCCGCAATACAACTAGAGTTTGATTCAACAATTGTAGGCCAACATTAGCTGTTGGTGGAATCAACAGGCTGTGATGATCGGTCAAATCTGACCATGATGAAATGCGTGACTGAAAATCCAACTGCAACTTGGCAAGGCAATGATCGGATGGCATAGGACGTATGGGTATCACACGCCTATGCAACTGACTTCCTTTGCAGCCATTGCGGAACTTGGATATTACTTTGACCCGAATTGCATCGACAAATCTGAGCCTAATCGTTTATTTCGCCCCAATTACGTGGTCTGGGAAGGTGCTTTATTGATTGACACTGCAGCTGTTAGAAATGGTGGTGCAACCAGTGGTGGATCTCAAGGTATGTAAATGTTAGTTAATCCTTTTTAAGCTGGCACTAACAATGATAACTAACATTTACACCAACTTTTCTGCTTTTTTAACCTGTCACTACAGGTTCACATGGTTCACATGCTTCCTTCACATATTAAAACCCACTCCTCAACAGCGGGTTGGTTCACAAAAGGAGTTTCACCGACATGTTCACGGGTTCTTCACAAAAGGAGTTTCACCGACATGTACATGGGTTCGTTCACATATTGATGTTCTGTGCAGATGTGTATGTGGCGGCAAGAAAAAATTTAGAATTTGCAGATATGGAAATCAGCAAGAAAAGGAGTTATTATCCTTATGTGAAGGGTACGGGCTCCCTTTTGGCGACCGTAATGGTAAGTTCTTATGATCATTTGCTTTTATACTTAACTATTGCTTTTGTTACCAAAACTAATTGAATTACAGGCGTGTTGCCAATAAAGCCACAGGCTGGTCTTAGTCATCCGCAACAAAATCATTTTTGCTGGTCCTTTATTGACCCATGATACGGGCACAAAGTATATCTATAAGGTGTAGTTTGATTTAATAGATTGATGATAAGTAGAAAAAGATAGTTTTAAGATGATTTAATAGATTTGCTTTTGTTGGTTGGTCTTTGTAATGCATGCTACTAATGATCCCCTTCCATCTTATGGAAGTAGCAGTCCAACAGCAACAAGGTCAGAATGTAGCATGTTTAAAGACACTAAGTTAAAAATAAGCACGGCCCTCTTTTTACACGTTAGGGAGCTATAGAATAGCCTAAGTTAAAAGATACTAAGTAATATGTATTTGGTGTCGTTGATTGTGCAGTGCCGCCTAGGCCAATGGAATCGAAGAAAAACTTTGCATTTTAGTGGCTTGCCACTGTTGCGTCTAAGGACAGGATATAAGAATGGCGCAAAATTAAGTGACCAGCTAAAAAGCGAAGTGATTTAAGCGAACATTTTCGCAAACTATGCTGGGTGGTTCCTTCTGAGACTTTCGCTACAGGACTGTTTTGCCCCACAACTTCAAGGTAAATTATAGTCTTTTTAAAATTTCAGCTATAGCATAGCAAGTAAAAGTGACAAGTGGTGTTTGGACATGTTATTTAATTGCAGCTGTGAAGTTGACATAACAAAAGTGAGGAACAACTTGCACCGCCTTTTCAAGTGGCAATTCTTAGAGACGAGTCTGCTATGCCAAATGATAACGTGTAAACGACCATATTGCAAGGTAAGATCTGAATAGCCAAATCACCTTTTATGGTTTTATTGGAACCTGTTCTACTGCAATGTAACATGGTTCTGTAGATTCCTAGATATACTTGGCTTTACATCTGATACTTTGGGTATAATTGACCACATGGCTGACATTGTGTCAGTCATTTTGCAGTAAGACTACTCGAGTTCAATAATTTCAATAATAATCTGCAGATCACGTACACTACACACACTAAACAGAAAATTGTCAGCATCGCTTATGGTATTAGTATACTAATTGTCTATATAAGAAACTAAATGTCTTCTATTCTCCCATTATATGTCATTGCCGCCATGCCAAGAATGTGTATTAGTATACTAATTGCATTTGATGAGTGTGCAATGGGTTTCAAATAAAACTGAGATTATCCATATATTTTTCGTCTTATAACATTTTTTACTATTTTTTTTTTTCATTTGTTGGTGCCACTGCCACTGCAACCGTTTTCGTAAAAAATTTGAGTATTCGCCAAGTGTATGTTGTGATTATGACTAAAGGAATTGGTATGCTTTTATCAATTTGTTTTTGTTGTATTTTAAGGTTATTAAGGGGGTGTTTGGGTTAATGAATTTTGTTCAGAAATTCTGGGACGGACGCAAATGAGTTGGCTTTAATGATTGCTCAGATGTACACAGGTTCTCATTGCCGCATATCAAGGGAGAAAAATACGAATGCAAGCTGAAGTGCTTGCATACCATAAGCCGAAACTTGCAGAGAAGAAGGCGAAGTTGGAGGCGAAGGTGTGACAATTATCACAAATGCCCAATCATGCTATCAAGTTCTGTTTAGCAAAACTAAAAGTGCAGCGGCCACTTTTTTTAACGTTTAATAAGGTTCGTTGGTTGTATCATTTTTTACCAGCTATGTAAATACCTAATGTGTTTCTGGAAATAAAAGATTCGTTAACAAATTTTTAAGACAAGTTTTTTTTTTTTTTTTTTTTTTTTTTTTTTTTTTTTTTTTTTTTACCCACAACGCTAATAAGCAGATTCTTTTTGATAATTTTTTCGCCATTGCAACTTCACTACCTTTATTTGCACTTGACATTTGTAATTCATATACTTAACCTTACTGAATTAGTATTGTTTCTTATTCGTAAACCTGTAAGAACTACAATAGGTGCATATTAAAATAATTTTATCGCAAAGAGAATTTTGTGTATATTTGTTTCTAGATTTGTGACATATAAAAATTTAACGATATATTGAATTTTTAAGTTGTTTAGTGTTGTAATAGGAGGACGCATTTCAATTTGTAGCCGTATCTATGTTGAAATTGTTGTGATATTCTGTGACATTCTTTCATTTTCGTGCAATTCTGTGTTATGCATACTCATATTTTTGTTATATAGTACTTGACATTGTTGAAAGTGAAAGTATGTTACATTTTGTTGCAATTCGTTGACGAACAAATGCATGAGCTCTAAGTTTGTTTCATACAATGGTAAAAAGTAAAGTTAGCTTATGTAGGAATGTTGTATTAGCAGATGAAAGCTTAATCCTCAAAGTAGTTTATCAAGTGACATGCGAAGAAGAGTGCGTTATAGTGTTTATGTTGTTTAATTCATGAAAAATTATCTGATGAATTATTGCTCCCCGTTATGAATTAATTCTGTTAGATGTTTTATTTCATTTTGCATCTGTTCTAATGTGTTATAGGAGTTCAAAAGTACAATCTGTTTCTATCTTTGAGAGCAAAATGTGTGTTCTTCATTTTTCTAAAAAAATATTGAGGATAGTTTTCCACTGATCTGTAATGTAGAACTGTTGTTTCATTTGTCAATGCAGACAGCAGGTTGTTGAAGAATGTGAAAATGAAGAATTGAAAGATGCGTTTGAGAGTTACAAATCTAAAACATATGCTCTTACTGTTCCATTGAAGAATTGAAAGCTGCGCTTGAGAGTTACAAATCTAAAACATATGCTCTTACTGTTCCTTTTGCAGTTTTTGTTTATAGGTAACAACTTGAGCGGATTGGGTGGTTTTGGCAATGGGTCAAAACAAGTATTTTTATTATTTGTGGATCAGATGGATATGGAACACTTATCATTTCACCTTTTAAATCTAAATGGTGTACCAGTAAGATCATAAATATATTTCACTAAAAAGTACAGGGGTGTTTGGCAAGTAAAGGGTTGTTTGGCAAGTAAAGTTTAGATGCCTAATAGTTTATGGTATTTAAAAAGAAAACTACTAAGCACTTTAGAGATGTTTGTCTAACCTATTTTTCAAAGAAAGAAACTGATTTTTTTTTAACAATTCAGGACAAAATGAACATCTTTAGGGGTTCACTGTAATATAAATTCTCATACATTAGTAAAATTTGTTGTAGATGACAAATTTAATGTTGGTAAATTTTGGGTAATCGCTTTATTTCATAACAGAGAACTACTATCTAAAAACACCCGTCGCAACGCGCGGGCTACCAAGCTCGTTCAATATATATATCTCAACATGCACTCTCATGTGCCAACACGTAGTCATCATCTGTTACACACTTAATATAGGTCAAATAATAAAAAAAATGTAATATACTTGCCACAATTTCATTGAATGGGTAGTGAACTATTTTTTTTTTTAATTTTGAGGGTAATTTTCTTTTAAAATCATCATCTTTAGGGTATTTTGTAAAAATTTTGGACAATTTTGCCTTTCATAGCTAATACAAATTTTTTTTTTCCCGAAGGGTAAAATTGTCCAAAAATTTTGCAAAATACCCTAAAGATGATGAATTTGAAAGAAAATTACCCTCAAAATGAAAAAAAAATAGTTCACTACCCATTCGATGAATTTGTGTCAAGTATATTACCTTTTAATATCATTTGCCCCTTAATTTACACCCTCATTCCATTTAACAAATGCAATCCAAATCCATCAAACACACAACTACATGTACGTTACAATTCTCTAAGCACATTATCAAAACTCATTCCACAATGCAAACAACAATGATGGGAGTCAAGCACGACATGCAAACAAACATCAAACCACAACAACATTTACGTGACAAGAAAGTTAAGGATCTAGTATTAAATTACATGCAAAGCGTAAGAGACAACAAATGTTGATGTCATTAATTACGTATTATGATAAGTAGGTGATAGAATAAGAATAAAAAAACATATTGATATGTACACTTGTCATGTTATATATCCTTCGAATCCTCGACATCTTATGGAAGAAATATAATAATTTTAAAATATTAACTTTATTATGTACAAAGTAATGTAAATTATTTTGGAAAACTTATAAAACTGACTTTAATATGTCACTTATTTTTAACTTACTCATTTTTATAGGATATTGTTAAAACTAAGATTCTTTTTTAAATGTCAAAATAATTGTAATACCCTAATTTTAAACTTAGGTAAAATTACATTGTAGGACATTAAAACATAAGTTTGCAACGAAAGTCAAAGTACAAAGTTGATTCAACATCCTTAAATATAAAACTTAAATCGTAAAAGTTAAAACATTAGAGGCATAAAGACGTCGAGCCTAACTGGCCCCTTTTATTTAATCTATTCGTCTCCTTGAATCCGCACCTATTATTTCAAACATGAAGATGTATAATGATGAGTAAACCTAAAGACTTAGTGAGGTCGTGTTGTGTACACAAAAATATCGCACATATGATTCAAATGCATGATAAATGATAATGTAACATTTAACTTATGGGATTACGATTATAGTGTTACAAACTATTAATAATTTATTACTAACTCTTTTGCTAGTCTTATTGGCTTTAAAGTTGAAATCATAAAGATAAAGACTTAAAACATATTTGAAATATTATCAAGAAATTTTCATTCAAATAGTCCATCACAAAATAATCAATTGATTAGTACAATGTACATGCATAACTTTATGAAAAGCAAATGCACATGTATATAACAATAAATCACGTATATGCAAACTATAATGAGATGCAACGCATAATTACTACTTATAGTGTACATCTCTGTTCAGTAAAAGTCACGAGTACTCACCTTAATTCCATGGTAGTTGCGTTTATGATTATCCAAACCTATATTAATTCGGCAACACACATTAATTTGTTGTTCCATGTAATGTTTATAATTCATAAAAATTTCGACTAATCTCACTTTTATAAACATGCACTTAGAATACTAATTTCACAATCAAAAGTTCAATCCATATTTTTAACATATACAAAAGCATGTTTAAATCAAGCGAAATGATAACGAGACCTAAACTTAGGTTTAATTTTAAGCCTAAAACTAAGTGGCATGATCGTGATAGCTATAAACATTAACTCATTTATTTTACAAATGATCAGGATATTGATACTTAGATTTAGGTCTAAAATTAAGCCTAAGTTTAGGTTCCTTTATCATTTCTCTTAAATCAAATATAACGATCACTCATTTAATTTCCTGTTCGATTGATGTGCTATTATATTTTTTATAACATTTTATGCTATTTAGTTAAAAATAACGAGAGTTGGTAAAAAAGTCAATTTAGGGGGCCACATCTGTCCCCAAACTGTCTATCACAACGATATAAAGATTACTCCACTACAAAAATGAAGACACAGATAAAATTTTCAAGGCTTTGATCAATTGACATTACCATCTAGGCATCTACCATCGGTTAAGGTAATAGACTTTCTATCCTACCAACTTCTTTTTGCACTTAAATTTCTGTCTTATATTCATATGCTTCTCCGTGTTTATGTGCTTGCTATTTTATCGAGATGAAATGAAATCTAAAAGTGATTATCGTTTTCGAAAACCCGAAAAGTGCTTAACGCCACCTATTTCACAAATGTCTTCTACGACACTTGAACCCAAGATCTCTTAATGTCATGCGTTTATTACATACGATGTACGTAGCTTTCAGCTCTACATATGCATGCTTAATGGTTTATTTGATATGATGTTGAGTCATATGTTCATCCAGTTGATTTCTTATTTTTGTTGTTGTAGAGTACAAAAGCGGAGTCGTTGATGTCTTGATAATTGATACGGCATTGAATCCGTTCTAGAAGTAGAAAAAGTATAATTGAATGTTTTTGTTGCTTCGTGTTATTTATTTATTTATTATTATTATTTTTTTTTTTGGGAGGTTTTCCTCTTTTAGCATTAACCTAAACAGAGTTGTTTTTTATTCACCGGTTTAAGTAATATAAGTACAAGTTGTGCAATTCCACGCCGTTTTAAGTAATATAAGAGATTGTTACTTCTTTTGATTTTTGTTTATATTAAGTCACTTCTTTCTCCAAATTAACATGGTGCACTTTTACTTTATAGAGGATCACCATGATGTTGTTTTTATACTCTATAGATTTGACCCAAAGAATTTCCTTAACACTCTATGGTCCCACGAACCTGACCTCGTCAGAAAATATTTTAAGTTGAATGTTATGTTGTTTTTGTTTTTGACTTTTTGTTGTTGCTAGTTGCATTATTGCCACTTTTTCAAGTTATTAATTCTTGGATATAGTTGATCTTGATGCTTCAAAGTTTTTGGGTAATTAAGAGCTAATTGTTTGTAATTGTAATGGTATGTAGCAATACAACCTCGTTTTTAAGTTCAACCTCAGCGCATATAGTATCTACTCCGTCCTAACGACACCGTCGCAGGTATGGATATGATTTTCCATGTCTTATGTATCTCAGTTTGCTTATTACGGATATGTTTCGCTTGTTATCTAATCGTACTCATAGATCAAAACCCATTCTTGATTCACAAAACATACTTATTGGTCCACTAAAAGCACTTTTATTTTGGACCTGACCACCTCTTAAAAAAGTGAAGTTTATGGAGTAGAAAACAAACACATATTGGTCTATAATGTCATGAATGATTGATTAAAAAAAAAAAAGGGTTCGTTGTAATCTCAGTAGTTTAACTATCCATTTTATTAATTAATTTTCTCTACCACCAAATATCTTGCTGGGTTGCATTTTATAAGTATTGGGTCACTATAAAAGAGTCCCATTTTCACAAATAGACACAAAGACATATATCGTTATATTCCCAACGACCCAAAAGAGGATTTAACTATATATGGTTCAAAACTTCAAAGATTCTTAATTGAACCCATGTCAAAACTCGATAATGTCACAATCTTATAATAAAAGGGATGCCACTCAATCACTTTCCACAATTTCATCACTTACGATTTAGAACTCATTATGTTCGGTTGCATGTATCTAGATCTAGACATTGGCTAAAAGTTAATAAGCTTTGTTACACCCCTTTAACTTTTTTTATTCTTTTTACTTTTTTTTTTTCATCTTATAATTTTATTTATATTATAAAACTGTGAAATATAGAAGAGAAAATATAAATTTTAAAAAGTTAAAAGTAGTAAAACAAAAAAATACTGAGGAGAAAATCAATTGTCTTATCATGTTAAAAAAGTGAGTAAGATTGTCAAAAAAATATAAAATTTAACAAGTTAAAATTGATAAAAAAACAAAAAATAAAGAACAAAAATACATAAAAAAACTATCTTAACTCTTAACCACGTTAATAAAGTAAGTATAAAAAGGGTGATAGGGATAAAGGGTAACTAATGGTACCACAAATAATAGTTAATCAAAATCATATCAAAGCTCTTTTACAAAAGCCTTGCATAAATATCAATGCTCTTTTACAAAAGCTTACATAAAAAAGTTAATCAATCATGTCAATGCTCTTTTACAAAGAAAATGAGTGGTTGATTATCTCTGCTTTACGGCATGTACGTTTTGTTTATTTGTTATTTTTCTATTAAATCAACAATATATTCATGAATTTTGTTTGCACATATATGCTAGTATTATATTTTTGCTTTTAAATTCTCACTTTTGAAGTAAAAACTTCGTCTGCTTTACATTATAAACAATTAAACATGTATAGTTTCAATAGTTGTAATCGGATATGTGATTGAGTCCATCCATCCATGTTCCTCGAAGTCAAATGTTGAGCTTATTTTAGTACTTTTGCTTATTTCACTAATTTTTTTAGACATTAAGACACATCATACTGTTCCCAACGACAGAAAGACGATTTAACTATATACTATTTGTCTATGTTTATAGACTCAACCTTGATACATCTCCTAATGTTTGGGCATCGTAAGATGTGATTAAGATCCTCTAATGTTGTATCAATAAGATAAAAACAAATAAAATAGTAGGACCATTGTTAAATAAAATATCTGACCCATCAATTTAATTTCTCTTGCAATATACTAACATGAGAAGAACATGAGGGAGTCGAACATTAAAAGATCTTATTCCCTTAAAATGGCTGTCGTTTACGTATTTGAACCCGTGTCAATTATGTCACAATCATTTAACTTTCACTAATTTCATTATTTACAGTCGGCTATATCTACACATCTGCACTCCCATGTGGCTAAAAAGTTAATTTCGCAATTCCTTTTTCTAAAATTCAAAAGCTTAAATAAAAAAGTTAACCAATCATAACCATGCTCTTTTACCAAGAAAATGAGTATAAATATTCCGACAAAATGAAACATGAATGACGAAAACTGGAATATGACAATTGTCAAAGTCGATTTTCTCCGTATATGTACTGTATTCCAGTTCCATAAAAGTCCTACATTATCTCTTAAATGTTTATATTTTAACTAGTCTTTGTTTTATCTTAAAAAATCATACGTTTATTGGTGGTAAATCTTTCTTTTCAAGGTTAAAACTACTCTTGCTCTAAGTTTTATTTAACATTTGTTGCTAACAGTAATTTCTAATAAAAAATTGATAGCGTTATTCAACCAACATATCCTCTTTTTCAACCAAAGTTGAACATAGACTAATAATACATAAAACCAAATTGAAATAAACTGTAGAATGCATATTGAAAGAATACAAAATTACGTTGACTGGTCTAGTTTTCACAACATAAGGACGGTTTGGTTAAGTTATAGACAAATAATACATACGGGTAAGGATCCAGTGAGAAGAAAACATAAAATGAGAAGAATGAGAAATAACTATAATCGCATATTTGAGATGCATCGACTTGAATTAGATGGTATGTATATGCATCTAATTTTTAGCTAGAAAATATATTATGATGCATCTAAAAGATTAGAGATGCATCTAATTCAAATCCATGCATCTCTAATGTGTAGTTATAGTTATTTCTCATCATTCTTATTTTAAGGATTCTTCTCATTTGATCCTACACCAAATTGAAGTGGTTAATTTGGATTTTGAACCATAGAAACGTTAATTTGTATACATTTTGTGTATTTTTTTATAGCCAGCTTTCTCATTTTCATTTCAGTTTTTGGTTTTGGTTTTCGTTTTGGTTTCGGCTAGTTTGGTTTCACCGATTTTGAGATTGGGTTAGTACTTAATTATTCTGAGTAGATACATTAGCAACATGATCTCATTTGTTTAGTTTATGATTTCTTAAAACACACGTTTGGTACAATACTCTAACTAATAAACTACCATGTCATTACAGTCCAAACGGCCATTAAAAAAATCCAATTATGCCGTTCAAAAATATAATAAATAAATAAATAAATAATCCAACTATGTCTTTTTCTTTTTCTTTGAACACCACATTTATGTCTCATCCATGCATACATGCAACATGACATTATACATGCCTATGTATGCATGTATAGTCATTACATACTACCCCATAAGCTCTATATAAATATCAGCCAAACTGCCAAAGTTTCCTTCCATCTACCATCACTTTCCTCCAACTCTGAGTGCTTCTTAATTATCTGCTTCGCGATTGATCTAAGGTTAGGCTAAGAATTCTCATTTACATACTACGTTACTCTATTTTTTACGCACTTTGTATTCTTCTTAACTTATTCTATGTTGATCTGCTTCTTATTCTCTCCACATAGTTGACACTAGACAGTGATTAGTAATTCTCATTTACATGCTACTCTATATTGATCTAAAGTTTCCATCTAGCTACCATCACTTTCCTCTGCTTCTTATTCTATGATGTACGGCTTGTACGTTTGTTTATTTTTTATTTTTTGATGTTTCTATTAAATCAATAATATATTCATGCATTTTGTTTGCACATATATGCTAGTATTAGATTTTTGCTTTACATTATAAACGTCTATTGTGGTTATCGGATATGTGGTTGAGTCCAAACATCCATGTTCTTCAAATTCGATTGTTGATCTTATTTGAGTACGAGTAGTTTTATTTATTTTTAGAGAAAAACTGATCTTGTTTGTTCACGTACATTTTATTACTGGCAACTTAAACAAGATATATTAGGTTAATTTTAGGTTCGGTTACAGGTTACTATTTATATTTTCGAAGAATTAGCTAGATTAAGTTACTATGTTAACTTGATTTTCCAACCTAATTTTCAACTTTACAGTTGTCAGTTTCTCGTCATCTCACCTCCTTTTGAAAGTCAAAGACCAAATAAAATTAGACAAGTAGGATGCTTAGAACATACAAGTGGGTGTGTAAATTATACGGGTTCCCAAATTATATACCCTTCAACTTATAGTTTGTACATGAATGACTTTCAGTCCTTCACCTAAGCCTTTTTTACCCATCCACACTGACCAAAGCATTGTAGTCAAAAACTTTACATTGTTGTGAACTTTATTCATCGATCCATGATAAATTTTTGGAAGGTAGTTTTACTTTTTGTACAATTAAAAGTTATTCTCAAATAAGACTATCTGACTATGAGAAAAAGTCTCGTTCCAGCTGGTTGTATCTTGTATGGGCTGGTCCATTGCTTTATGTCAGTTTGGGCTCAATTTGTTTTTGTTTTTTCTATTTTTTATGTGTTTGTTGAAATATCTTCAAAGCATTTTTTGGTTATTTTTAGATGTCAGTTTGGGCTTATTTTTTACTCTTTTGTAATTTTTAGTTATTGATAATATTTGTTGGATATGGATCTTGTTTCGTTAATAAGGCTTAAGTTGAGACGAGAGAACATTATTTAAAACTTTAATTCCTAACTTGTAAATTCGTACACATGATTTACGATTTAACTTCTGTCATAAAAATAGTAAAAACGTTAGCTTTTATTAGAATCAAATGATTTTTACATTTAAAATTTTTAATTCAAGTCAAACAGCTATTGATTAACAATCATTTATGTGGTTTTTTAAATTATAAGGGGCATATTTTACTAGATAACAAAAAGTATGATACGTTTTGTGTCTAAAGAAAAAAGGTGACAAAACGTGTCATCACTAAACAACAAAGGAAATAGGTTGAAATTTTTTATTTTTATGCACAAAGGAAATACGTTTTGTGTATGATGATTTTCCGTAGGTAGATCACATTTTTTGTTAAAAAAAAAAAAAAAAAAAATTGCCATGTGATTTTTATTTCCACATCTTATTTGATGTCCTTTATTTTCCGAAAACGGTATGGAAAAAGAAATTTGGCGAACAGCATAATACTCGCATAAAATTTTGATAAACACAAGAGATTTGATGATGAAGAAAAAAAAAAAAAAAAAAAAAAAATCCCCTTTTCTCTTGTCCATAATATTTTGTGAAAAGTGACATTTTAGATAATATTTTATTCATTCATACCTACAAGAGTAAGGTGCTGTTTGTTTATTAAGAGACTCTGAATCTGAATTTGAATATGTGGTGTAAATGTCTGAATCTGAATAAAATAATATTGGTTGTTTTTTAAAAAAAAATATCTGAATGATATTAATATGATGCAATTTTATTCTTACGACATATAAACATTAATAGATATTGAGGCAAAAACTCTTGTTGGTAAAGAGTTTTGAACCTCTAATTGCCTCGAAAAAAAAAAAAAAAAAAAAAAAAAAAAAAAAAAAAAGGCAAACGTATTTAGTGACCAAATATTCAACCGCGTAAACATACACCAGCTGAATGTGTGACCCTTCCTTTTTTTATACACTTTCCAACTCTTTTTCTAGAACTCCTCGGAATTGTAGTAAAAAAACACGCAAAAAGGAATTTAAAAGCGTACAACCAAAAATGACAAAAATAAAATAACAAAATTTAAGAAAGATTTGATTTCGTATAAAAAAGGTACTAGTTGGTTTCGCTTAAAAAGTGTAGGAGTACTTGTTATTGTCACCAACCCTTCCCTTCCTTGAAAAATCAAAATCATTCATCATTAGTCTAGCTAGACAGGGCTTACTGTGACGGTCTGCCCTTATTGCTTTTAAGTTTTCTGTGAGTATCATCTTACATTTCTTATTCTAACAAGAACTTCTATTTATAGATGTAAATTTGCTCTGTTTTTGTAACAATGTACTTTTTGAGATAATAGTATTTCTTTTGGATTCAGGATAGTGTGAAGTTAGCTAATCAGTTTGTTTTTTAACCAACTTTTTTTTGATCGAGGGTAATGAAAAGTTTGTTGATACATACAATCTAGGGGTCTTTACCAGTTACTTTATATACGCCAACCTCTTGAGAACGGAGGGCTTTACCTGGTTTTAGTCTGTGTGGTGATGGGTTCACGTGGATTAGTCGGCCAAAAAGTCGGAAATCATAGTTACCCAAATAAATAAAATATGTTTACTTGGTTTGGTTTCGGTCGGGTCGGTTGGGTCGGTTTGGTTTGTTGGATTTTGGTCGGTTTTGTCGGGTTTCGACCCGAACCGAAATTCTTGGAAAATCATAACCCGGCACAAAACCGAGTGTGGGTCGAATCGGGTTGAACGGGTCGGGTTTTCAGGTCAAATGCTCACCCCTAGTTGGAAATGACTTGAAAATGGTTAATGACCCCTTAGCAAAAAAAATTTAATAGTGTAGATTTTTAAAAATATGTGACTATTTTGTAGTGTAGTTTCTAAAAATTATCAAAGTTTGCCCCCTAACGAACCGATTTGTTGTGTAGTTTCTAAACATTATCAAAGTTTGCCCCATCGACCATAACTTTCTGGCTCCGCCCCTGGTTAATGAACTATTGTAATTTGCTGACATGTGAGTGAGTAAATGTTAAAGATAGGTTGATAATAGGTTTTTAGCATAAGAGTTAATGGGTGACAATGGGTTAAATATCTCAAGTGGTTAGTGCATTTGAGATGCTCTTAGTTTAACTTACTTATATCTCATCGTTTAGTTCAAACCTCTATTTCTGTAGAATGAGAAAGGAACTTGCTATGGTCATTGTGTATTTGTGTTCATGTTTTTAAGGTTAAGTTAATCATCAAGAAATATTTGGTGTCTTGTTCAAGGCCAATAATATTCGTGTAGTTGTAATGTATACATCTGACTAAAGAATTCCCATGGATATATTCTTCCCTAACATATATTCATTTTGGTCTAAATATGTATCAGATGCATTCAAGGACTGTATGAAATCTAAAATTCGCATATGCATAGTAATGGGTCTGATAATTGCATTTTTGCGCGTATCAAATTAATATAAGGTAGACGTGAGTGGAATTCACGAATCAACCTTTAGGGAAAGGAGGACTTGCGAAAACTCGTGCATACAATATATATATGTGATACCGGGTAAGTGATTACCCGGGTCGTGTCCCAACGAGGTGTGAATGGGCAATATCGTGTAAGATTTGGTGATTAAAATGCTTGTAAGGAATGATTTTTGATTATTTGGTATTATGGAATTACGATAAATTGCAATTAACGAACGAAAATAAACGTAACTAAAATGCAAATTCAAACAAGGAATAAAAATTAAAACTTAAAAACTATTTAAACTGCTACGGGAATGACACTATGAAGCTAGGGAACCCTAAAACGTAAGCTAAGTTTAAAAACGCAAAAGTTAATTTAATAAAAAACGCGAGTGCGCAAGAGAAAAAGTGAATTTAATGCTACGCTAGGCCTACGGGTGTAAAAATCATTTTTCTACGTTTCTAATGTTAAAAGAAAATTTTTGGAAAAAAAGAAAATATTATTTTTTTGAATTTTTAATAATTTTTTATGAATTAAAAACTAAAATAAAGAAATAAATGATTTAAAAATCCCTAAACTATTTGGAAAATTTTGAAAAAAAAAATGGAAACTAAAGTAACTTAATACAGATCTAGGAAAATTAAAAGGAAGAGGGAACAGCTAGTAAATAAGCAGTTAATAAGCTGGATAAGTTGATAAGTATAAAAAAAACTAAAACAAACAACAAGGGTTATATATTAAATATTGTACACTACTACTGAAACAAGACCCAAGGGCAGTTGGACGTGTGTTGTGTGTTAGTGTTGCTACCCTAGAGACCAGGGTTCGAATCTTTTTGGAAATTTATTTTTTTTTTCAATTTTCTTTCAAAAAAACATATAAAATACATGAAAACAAACATTTTTTTTTATAACTACCGCAATCAATGAGCAGAATAAAGTGACAACTAGAGAGCAGTAGCAATCAAAGAGAAAAAGTGTTATGGGCTGCTGATGCAAATTACTCTATCCAAACATTCTAAGTTCACTATTTTGAGCTTAAAAATAATTAACTAAACCTAAAGCTAACCTTCAACAGTTGCAAGCTCCTAAAATCTATACTATAAACTACTTATAAAACAGAAATGAAAACCAACTTCCTACATAAGCTCAACTAAATTCATGATCAAAAAAGGGGCTGCAAATGGATGGGCAAAACAGTGGCCAAGGGGGCAAGTTGTGGTGGCCTAATAAGCTAAAAAAGAAAATTGTAAAAATAATCTAAAAATATCCTTATAGAAACAAGCTACCAGATAAGCTGAGTTCCAAATTCTAGAGCTATAGGGTTGAGAATAAAGGAATTAAAATTGCAAGGCTAGGGCGGTTTTGATGAAACTCAATCCAGAGCACCACTTAGCAGCCCGAATCACGAAGTATCAAATAAGCTTAAAAGTTGGAGACAAGCTAAAAAATATGAAAACTAGACAACTAACAACAAATAAAACTAGGGATGCATTGACCGGACGGTCTCTACATGAGGGGGGCCCACCTATTTTTTGTCAAATGTACAAGCATTAAAGCAGACAGTACAGGCGGCGGCAGCACAAAACTTCCCCAAACCCTCCCTATGGGGGGGTCCGGTTAACTCACCCTTAAAACTAAAATTAAACACTAGATTCTATCTAAGCTGACCTGAAATTTAGATTGAAAAGGTGCAGTTGGGGCCTAAGGAAATGCAGGCCTGGGGGAGACAGATGAAGGACAAATGAGCAGCAGGTCTGGGGTGGTTTTTGCAGCCCTTGAATGACCCAACAAACAAGCTGCAAAGGGCGAGACAAGCCGAAAAACATGAAGTCTGAATTGTGAACCATAAGCAAACCTAAAATTAAGTCCTAAAGTCTACTCTAACATACCTAGAATTTGAAACAAAAAGTGCTATGTGGAACAGCAGGTTGCGGAAACAGTAAGCAAAAAATGGGTCGAACATGGATTCGTCTAACCTACGTAAGTCAACTACAAACATCTAAAAAATGCAATGTCCTAATGTAAACCAATGTCAAGCATACAAACAACCTATGACCAAAGATCAAGAATCTAACCTACTAATGCAAGAAAAACAGTAAAGTTGGAAAATTAAGGTTAGATTCTTAGAAACTATTTAAAAGTGCAAAAAGTTAATTGGAAACTACTACCAATATAATACCAAATCTGATTGGAACCTTAGGACAAAGCGAAAAACGGATTTTGGAGGAAGGAAAGGCATGCGCCAAACAATCCTAAAGAGGGCTGTTAAGCAAATTTCACAATCATAATGTGTTTGAGACCAATAATTGTAGATGCAGAAGTGAAAACAACTTAACAAGGTTCTAAAAATACACTTTCTAAAGTCTAAAAAGCACTTAAGTTAAGCTAACTAAATAAGCAATATTTAACTCATGTTACTGAAAAACTAAACTTAGAACTTCTAACCTTGTAACTAAGCATTTAAGTAAACAATAAACCTGAATAAGCAAAAAACAACAATGAATCGCAGCATAAACCACAATTAGTCACTGAGCATGGTAATAAACTGATCCAATTTTTAGATTGTAAAGAGGATTAAAAAAAAAAAAAAAAAAAAAACTTTTCATTAAACCAAGAGTACAAAGGAAAGTTTGAAATTATAGAAAAACAATACTACCTAAAATCTTCGAAGGAAATTCCATTTAAAAACTTAAACATAAAATTGAATTTCTTAAACTACTATGCCTTCACAAGGCTTACAAAGCTTCTATTTAAACTAACTTCTAACTAGGGTTTCACATTGCTCCTCTCTTTTTCTTGTGCCCAAAAATCACGGCCCTTGGATTGCTTGTAGATTCATCACAGCCATTAAACTCAATTTAAGCGCCAAATTGATGTGGGTAGGTACGGTTTGTGATGTCTTGGAGAAGGTGTGAGTGGAGGATGACCTGGAGTGGATACCCGTGATAGGGTGGTATCATGTGAAGGATTGGTAGAGGGGGGAATTGTCTGTTGGGTAAAAGGGATGAAGAAGAAACGAGGTGGAGGTATGCGTTGACTGGGAAAAAAAAGTATACGTTTTATTGTTAAACGTATTAAAGGGTTTTTGGTTTGTTTTAGGTTTTGGGCTTGGGGTTAAATTGGGCTTGGTGTGGGTTTAAGGGATTTTTGGGCCAAGGCTGGTAACAGATTTGGGTTTGGGTGTTGGAGTGGAGAAGATATTGGTGACTTGGGGTTAAATTGGGTTTGGTGTGGGTTTAAGGGATTTTTGGGCCAAGGCTGGTAACAGATTTGGGTTTGGGTGTTGGAGTGGAGAAGATATTGGTGACTTTAATATCAAAAATTCGTTTGGTTTGTAACAAGTAACATCAAGGACCAATTTTTCGAATTCTGAAAATTAAGGGGTGTAAACGGCCAACCTGCCAAAGTTAATCACAAGGGCTAAACATGCAATATATTCAATTCCCAAAGGACTTTTGCAATTTATTTTCCAAAAGAAACTATCCGGGGACCGAAATCGCCAAAATTCAAAGTTAAGGGACCAATCTTGTAAATTTTTGAAAACTTTTTACCCAAGGATCATTTTGACAACTTATGATTTTCAAAAGACATTTGTTGATTTTTCTTTCAAAATAAATGCTCAGGGACTGATTTTGACAACTTTTGAAAGTTGAGGGACTGAAACTGCCAATTATGCAAACTTTGTTTGTTTTTCGTTTGTTTTCAATCATTTTGCATTTAAAACATATAAAACACGATCTTTGGGATTTTCTTCGTATTTTGGTGCGTTCTTGAGTGTTTTCACGCGTTTTGGCAGTTAAAATACGGTAAAAATGATGAGTATTTACACACTCATCAGGGTCCTTAACTTTGTTTTGCCTTACATTACACATGTTTCATGTGTTGATTTTCTCCCAAATAGTGAATACACATTGTTGTTTTATGTTTGGTATTATTAGTTTGTGTAATTGTATTTATTATTATCTTGGGTTGTAATTGTGTTTGTTTTAGGTATGATATGGTTTGGGTAAATAATGCTGTGATAAGATCATCTGTTATTTGTCATCCAATTTTTTTCGAGCAGTCTCTTTTCAAAAATGACTGACATGGTTAAAGCAGTTTTCTATATCTCAAATTACTAAATAAACATTCATTTTTCATTCAGCATAGGCCTCTTGTTCATTAAATTCTTGTTTATTCAGCTTCGTCAAATAGACCTCACTGACACAGTATATACAGGAATCAAGAAACTGAAAGCTGCCCTGTTGCTATGGACTCGTTTGTGGGATCTCAGAGTGTTGATTCTGCAGACAGTGACAATTCATCATGTTTAAGTTCACGTTCTGTTTTGTCTACAGATCAGAACACAGACTTCCTGTGGAACAAGGTCTCTTTAGAACCGCCAGCAGTTTCATTTTCTGGCGAGTCTAGATACCTGACACCACTTTGGGTTTCTAGAAATGAAGAGCCCCTGAATGAACTCTATAGAGCTGAAATCGTCCCGAGGATAAGAGCTGTACTAAAGCAATTAGTCTTCCGTGAGCCACTTGTCCTTGTTCAGTTTTGGTCGCCTCGTGCTGTCGGGAAACACCAACTACTTACAACTTTAAATCAACCATTTGGTCTTGGTGTAGCCAATGAAGAACTTTGTTTTTATAGGAGGGACTCTGAGAAGACTACATTTCTAGTGGATAAAGATCATGCAGAAGAAGATATTAGTCCTCCTGCTCGAGTATTTAGGCGAGGATTACCAGAATGGACTTCTGATCTACATAATTACTTGCCGAACCATTTTCCACAACAAGAATGTGCGATTCGTTGCAATCTTCATGGATATTTGGCTTTGCCAGTGTTCTATTCTACTACAGGGTTATGTGCTGGTGTGATTGAGCTATTGATGTCTTTAGAGTATACGAGTCTTGCTTATGAGGTTCAACAAATTCACGAGGCCCTAAAGGTTTATTTTTAATAATCCATATAATTCCTCTATTTTGTGGTTTTTTGTGTTTTCTAGCTGTTTTTATGGTTAAGCAGCAAAAAAAATTCGAGAGTTTTTCCTAGTTTGTCTTATAGTTTGGTGACTTGGTCTGCCTTAACTCTATTGTGCTAATACGCTCTCTCTAGCCATGATAGGGTTTTCAGACTTTGTTGGCATAGTACAAAATAAAACCAATACTATGCTTTAGGAAATCACTATGCCTACAATGATTCAAGTCGCCTGATACATTAAGATTTTCCTAGGTTAATCAATACTCTTTATGTAAAGGCTTTCTGAATGTGATTTTTTTTTTTTTTTTTTTTTTTTTTTTTTTTTTTTTTTTTTAGTTTTAAAAGGTAACGTATATTAATCTCTAAAACTTTTTAAACAAAGTCAACATATGATCACCAAGGACATGCCCATGGTATCACAATACAACATACCACATTAACAAAACCAAACAGTAACGTAAGACAAAAAAACTGGATGATCAGCTAACCTTCCAAACACTCCAGTTCAAAACATAAGTAGCTTATTTCTAGACACACCAGTTCTACTAACCTTATTAAAACCATGGCTTAGGGCGAAGTTTCCCCATCTTTCATGGCTCACTAGCCCCGATCCAAATGGTAAACGGATACAAATACTTCCCTAAACAGGACACTACGAGTGCACACTTTTGTTGGTTCTGTTGTATTCTTGTTTACATTTCCTTGCATTACTGCTTATTTCCGAATTGTTGCTAACTTGCAGACTCAAAATCTGAAATGCCCACAAGTATTTGATTCCGCTACTCCAGATGTGAGTCTAACTGATACTCTGACAAAGTTTTTTATATATATTCGGTTTGCTTTGAGGTTCTTATGTGGGAGGTGTCTTTCTTATGCAGGTTCCTAATGAAAGCAGGCAAAATGAGTTGGATAAAGTCTATGGTATACTGAAAAATGTGTGTGACAACCATAATTTACCTCTTGCTCAAACATGGGCTGTTTCCCCATCCACTAGTTTTGTTTCACTTGATAAATTTGTACACAAGAGTTGTGGTAGTTTTGACACTAAATGCATCGGGAAAGTCTGCATGCATACAACTGATCTACCATTTCATGTTCGAGACTTGGGTATGTGGCCTTTCAGGGAAGCATGTAAAGAGCAGCACTTGGATATGTCTTGCAGCTTTGTTGGGAGAGCATTGTTAGCCCGTGGTACAAGTTATTGTCAAGATGTAACTGAGCTTTGTGAAGAAGAGTTTCCTTTGGTCCACAATGCACGCATGAGTGGCTTAACTAGCTGCTTTGCTGTCTTCTTGCATAGTATTGAAAGTGGTGACGACTATGTCTTAGAGTTTTTTCAACCGTTGGGTAGCAAAGATAGCAGGCATGTACTAAATTTTATGCAAACATTGAAGCATGAAGTTGAAGTTGTTTCTGGATTTGAATTGGGTCAAATATCCCCTAGAGAATTCATTGGACCAAGTACCCAAACATCCTCAACCACAACAGCCAATAGCTTGGCATTTCGGGTGGATTCATTAGATACAGGGTCGTCATTGGAAAATGTTGGTGAAACTGATAATGAACGGGATGATATCATAATTGACGCTGAACAAAGTAAAACCATTATTGGAGCAGGGAGCCACTGTGTCAAAAGAGGCAGAAAACGCAAAACATGCTCTGGTTCAATACAACGGGCTAAAGTGGTGGCAACATTGGACAGGTCTTTTATAAAATTACGATCTCCTACTCCATTTGAATTTTTAATACTGGAAAAGGAAGTGGTACGAAGGTTCAACTTAGAGGGTAAAAGGCTTCGTATAAAATACAAGGATGGAGACAATGATTGGATACTTATTACTTGTGATGTTGACTTGGCGTTAGCTTTTGAAACTTCAGACAGAAAGAGTATCAGCATACATTGTGAAGCAGATTAATTAATGACTTAATCAGCTGGATAATCATTTAATATTTCTTTAAGAGTTTGTATATTCTGTCTTATATAATCTCTTACAGTGATGATCTTTTTATACCCCGTATATGGTATTTGTCCATAGGGTGACGATCGTCGGAATATCTCTGTAATAAGCTGATAGCTTATGTAATTGGTGTTAAGAAAAAGTATTACTGATGTTGGTGTAAAGCTAGCCCCTGAGATCACTTTACTTCTCTTGCGGTTGTGTATTTTTTTAGCTTAATGGTGTTTATTAGGCAACGCTAATTACAACATTCGTTGTCAATTGTCATGGTTAAATTGACTTGTTAAACCGAAATAAAATGAATAAATAAATATTAGTGTATAATCAACTATCGTAGGTGGGGCGATTTCCAAGTCTTGTAAGCTGTAACAGTACACACGGTCGCAAGAGTCCCATGTTGATACAAATTGTGAAGAAACTTATTAACAGTACAATTATTACTATTGAATATTGATTTTGTAAAACAAATTGAACTTGTTCTTCTTTCCAGTCGGGTTACGTTTTATATATTAAAGACGAAACTGTGAATGTTGCTCTTTTGTATTTACACTGTCTTGGCGAATTTACTCATAAAGTCAGTATACAGAATAGCCCACCTAGCTTTCTTTTTCTAGCCCAAAAAGCAAATGCTAGAATATCATTCACAATCTTTTTTACCCGCGAGTACAAAACCACAAAACCAAATATCCAAGCCCCATAAGGATTGTAATATTTTCTTTTTTTTCTTTTTCTTTTTTTTTCTTTGAGCAAACATGAGGATTGTAATCTAGAAACCTATAAAATGAATGTTATAAATAGCGTGAGTCGTGTCGTGACGGCATGATTAATTTTCACGCTTTAGGAGCTATGGCGAAACCATAGCGTTTTAAATCTGCACAAAATATAAAAATATTGATAGATTTATATATTATATCATATTTCATATATATTGAGTTTCTAAAATGTGTTATACATAAAAAATTAAATCAAGAGACTATTATTGCCAGGGCCGGCCCTGGTATCGGGCGAGTTGGGCGACGGCCCATGGAAGCAAATTTTGTATATTAGGTATAAACCAAATATGAAATAAGTTCTTATGTGGATGGTAATCTATCAAAACTACTACAAATGTAGTTTTTAAAGAAGTTCTTCAAGGTTTATGATCATCATTCAAGAGGTATGTACAATATACATATGACATGTTTTATGCCAATTTTATTATTTGCACTTATAATTAATCGCAAACTTCTCTTACTTGCACATTTTTTTAACTTATTAGGTGTTCACATAATGTACATTTGGTTGAAGTGTTACAATGGTCACTACATATATTTCGCTAGTCAAGACTATCAAAATTGGAGATCACGAGGCAATGGATGTTTATTTCATAGATGTTTAAAAGCATAGTAGCAGTGGCGGAGCTAGAAAAATTTTCGTGAGAAGGGGGAAACAAAATTTTTTCCAAAAAAACATCAACAACCTTAACAAATAATACAAGTCAAACAAAATAAAGTTACAAGTCGACTTTGCGACCTTTAAGATTCTTAAAACATCAACTACATATTCTGAACTAAAAGTTTCATTAATTTCCTTTTCTATGTAAACCACCAAGTTGTCCACGAGAAATTCATCTGCCATCTTATTGTAAAGTCTATTCTTGCATATCTTCATCGCTGAAAACGCTCTCTCGGTTGTAGCAGTTGATACCAGAAGTGTCAAGATTAGTCGAATCAATCTGTCAATCATAGAATATGACTCACACTTCCCAGTTTTCACAAGACTTATGCCTAGACAAGCAAGTGTTGATGCTTGACTTAGTTGCTAGTTCTCTTTCATAGCAATGTTCAAAAGCTCCAACTTGTATTTCAATCGTACCCTCTCTTGTTCAGTAAAATCTGCGGGATAACATTTCTCAACAAGAAAACATATTTGATCAATATCAAATCCCTTAGATTCTTTTTTTGGAACTAATGCAAAGCTTAGAGTTAACAACTCCAAGGCATGATCATTAAATCTGTAGTTAAGCTCGTGCAATTGTTTATCTAATGTGTAGATAAATATATCTACTCGATAATGATGTTCAAAAGTAACATGATTATCTTGTGGAGAAGGGCGATATCGACCAGACTTGTATGGAGCATTCATGTAAGGTATATCAATTTCATGCTTTAACGAGAACAAATTTACCCGCTTAAGTAAACAATCCCATCCTTTATTTCGGAAATCATGAAAACTTTTATTTGTTGTTGAAACTAGCTCGATGGCATTGGCGATATCTTGTGATTTTCTTTGCAAAGATTGAGATAAAATGTTAGTTATACTCATTATCTCCTGTACCAGGTGTAAAATAAAAACAAACTCAAATGATTTCATGTAAGAGTAAGATTTATCAGCATCCGCACGCTGAGAAGGAATAGTGATGAGTGTGTAAATACTCGTCATTTTTGGTCAAATCTGAACTGCAAAACATTTAAAAATACTAAAAAATGCATCCAAATACAGAAAATATCCCAGGATTGTGTTTTATATGTTTAAGATGCAAAATGATTGAAAACAGATGAAAAATGAACAGAGTTTGCATAATTGGCAGTTTCAGTCCCTCAACTTTCAAAACTTGCCAAAAATTAGTCCCTGAGCATTTATTTTGGAAGAAAAATCAACAAAGGTCCTTTTGGAAATTACAAGTTGTCATAATTAGTCCCTGGGTGAAAGTTTGAGAAATTTTACAAGATTGGTCCCTGCAGTTTCAAAATTGGCAAAATTAGTCCCTGGGATTTTCAAACTTGGAAAATATCAAAATGGTTCTTGTACTATTGAAGCTTGGCATGATTGGTCCTTTGGAAGACTTTGGGGAAATTGCATTTTCAGTCCCTTGAAGTTTCAGCTTATTGCAAATATGGTCCTTGTGAAATACTTCTACCAAACGGATCCCTTTGTATCCTTTTAACCCAAATCCAAACAAAATACAACCCAACACCCCCAAGCCCAACAACACCGGCCCATTCCATTTTACAAATAAAAACCCCACCCAGTTTGACCCCGGACAACTCCTCCACCTTTTCACCCCTTTCCCTGGTTTCCAGGACTCACCCAGTACACCCTTCCCCCTCACCTGTACTTGCTCCCAACATCCTTGTCTCCCCAATACATCTACCAGCCACCCTACAAACCAACCCCATGTGATACTTACAACCCCCTCCTCCAGGTCACCATTCCACCAAAACAATTTTCCAGCCAAAATACCATTGAATGGTCAGGATCACTACAAGTCAATCCAAGGGTCACAAAGAAGTGGGAAAGTCAAGGAAACCTTAGTTGGTTGATACGTGGGAATCGCACCAGGCTTTACCTCTCGAGGGATCTCGAGAAGCTTACAACCCCCACCAGGCAGTGTACCCGATCGTTGTAGTATAGTATAGTGACAAGTACCGGGGAATTGATCGTTCAGCTTAGGAATAGTGTCGCTAGGATTAGAAAGCCTAAATACTAGTTCTAAAGGTGAGGGATGATTATTTTTGTGTTTTTATATTTTATGAAAAGCAAATTAAAATCTCGGGTTTGAAGGATTTGGGCGGAATTAGTTGCTATTCAACTAACCCAATACTAAGATTCAATCAAAATAAAATACTAGAAATGAAAATAAACTAATTTATACTAAAGTTGTGAGCAGTAATTGGAGAAAATGTGTTTACTTATATTTCACTACTCCCTAGATATCTTTTACACGTTAATTACTTGTTATAATTGCATGGATGACGGATCGTATTCCTTAATACCATTCATGGGGTGGCACACATAACTCCCCAATTCTATGAGCTCTTATCTCCCCCTACACCATGCCCAGCACAACTATAGGGATTGTAAACAGTGGCTCATGCATTAAATACAACCAATAAAGACCTAGTGCGCGTTGGTTCATGTTTCTTAAGACGTTCAAGCATGTTACCAATTGGAGATCTGCCAGTTTTCTTAAGCCTAACATATAAATCATTCATCCAAGACAAGAATAAACAAGTAATCAACACATAATCAATATCTAGGTTTCATTAGATCTAAGCGAACACAAGATAGATCTAGCCTAACATGATAGAATTAAGACAAGAACATGATATAGACAACCAACACATAGACATATTGATTGAATTAGAAGAACACTTATCTTGATTAATCATGCAAGGTATCAAGGGGTTGGAACCCTTGAAAAACCTGTAAAGTTACACCAAAATCGTACTTAGGGTTTCTCCCAAAACTTCTCTCTTTAAATGTGAAAAATTAGAAAACTATATATAGGAAAAGGGGTCTGACGGCGTCAAGACCAAATAGGTGACGCCGTCACCTCGCCGCCAAAACAATCTTCGGACTGCCTAGATCTACATTTGACGCCGTCAAGTACAATTCATTTCCAGGCCGTCATGACCTTTACTCTTGACGCCCTACCTTCATGACGCCGTCAAAACTCTTCTGGGTCGTCATGGAATTTTACTCTTGACGCCGTCAGGGAACTACTCTTGACGCCGTCATGCACTGTTCCCAGCATGGAAAATTAAGACTTTGGCGTTTTCTTCCCTTTTATACTCCAAAAACGTCTGAATTGCTTCCTTTTCCAGATTTCACTCCCAAAGTACCTAAAATCACAAAAGGAACGATTTAGGGTAATATTTGATCAAATAAATTCGGATTCGGGCTTAAATGACCCCCTAAAAACGGATCATTTTTTGCCTCATCATATACCCT